>PVJS01023918.1:0-17500 GCA_004027185.1 Glis glis
CCTTCAAGCCAAGGGGGCAGGAGCCAAGCACACTGACTGTGGCTGTAGGGAGGGACAAAGGTTTCTGTATAAGGATTTACCACACAGTAAAAATTGAGCAATATAATAGGTACATGAGAGCTGCTTATTAAGTGTTAGTGAAAATGATAATGTTTCGTTTTTCTATGAAATCAAATTCATGGCACTTCCAACAATATATGAGTGGAATGCAGTTTTATGTTAAAAACAACTCAATGCTTACAGGTTATACTTACACGAATATACGTCCGGACATAGGAATTACATGAATTTAAGAAGGCACGAGTACCTGTTTCTTATTATGAACCTTATAATTCAGTTGACTGGAACACAGGAAGCACGGCCTCTTTATTTAATTTTTAGTTTTTATGTTTTTGGTATTGGAGTTTTAAATATGAGGCATTCTATTTCTGAGCTACACCCCCAGCCCTATTTTATTTTGAAACAGGGTCTTGCTAAGTTGCTGAGGGTCTTGCTATGTTGCCAAGGCTGGCCTTGACCTGCAATGCTCCTGTCTCAGCCTCCCAAATACTGGGGTTACAGGCATGCACCACCATGCCTGGCATGTAGCCTCTGTAAACTCAGGTTGGTACAGGGTTTCATCATAGGAGCAAGCTCAGGGGTACCTACCTAGGTGTTTTCAAGGGTGGCTCTGGAAGGAAGAATGACCCCTGATTCAGGAACACAGTCTCAATAAAGGCAAATGTATCAAAGACAACTCTGGGATTTGAGTCCTGGTTTCTTCCCCCCATCAGTTGGGATAATACTAGCTCCCTCTCAGGATGTCTCCCCATATTTCTCCTCTCCTTCTTCCTGTGTCTCCCTCACCTTTTCAAAAGGACAGATCACCCTTGACTCTCTCGGGACATCTGAGCACCTTTGATCAGAACCTTCTATTTTGTTTTGTTTTGGTTTTTTGCGGTACCGGGGATTGAACCCAGGGGCGTTCTACCTCCGCGCTATGCCCCCGGCCCTATTTTTTTTATACTTTATTTTGAAACTGGGTCTCACAAAGTTGTGGAGGCCCTCACTAAGTAGAGAGAGAGAGAGAGAGAGAGAGAGCGAGCTGAGGCTGGCCTCGAACCTGGATCCTCCGGTCTCCGCCTCCCAAAGTACTGGGATTACAAGCGTGCACCACCACGCCCGGCCAATCAGAACCTTCTAGATGAGTCTTGTCATGCCTTCCCAGACCTTGGGGGGAGAGGCAGGGTCTGGATGAGCAGGGATTGTCATGCTTATGCTCTGTGGCTTTGCTGGATGAACCGGGAGCAGCTTTCCTTCATTTTGGCCATCAAGGACAGTTTTACCTGGTATCTCAGCCTAGAGCCAGCCTTCCCCTTCCATCCAGAACCAGGCATTTCTGTTCCATGGTGTTAACTCGCTTTCAACCTCCCTCATTACAAAAGCTATGCTAGATTATTATAGAAGATTTGAATGCTGCAGACAAACACAAAGAAGGAAATTAGAATCAGTTGTTATTCATCATCCAGAGAGAATGTTGAATTAGCACTGTGGTTAATTTACTTTTTCTATAGCTCTAGATAGAGATGTGGCAGGAGAATGCTATTTATAACAGTTGCCTTTGTAACACTTCTGTTATCACTTATTTATACTCTGAATGTATCATCTACCTATACATAACAAGGCTAGTGAGTGCTGCAAGGGATAGTCCTACACTCCCTCCCAAAGAGGAGGGAGAGCTCCATCCTGTTCTATGAAGGCCCGTGGTCCTGGAATTCTGGATAGGTTTGGTTTTGCAAGACTGTGAGTGGGATCCAGTTAGGACTGCCCTGCTGGCATAAGGAGGGAAGGAAATGCACAGTCCCAGGAGCAGATTGGGTAGGAGAGGAAGAAGGAGAGAGGGATGGGAAAGAGACAGAAAGGAATCCCAGTGGAGAGGACAGAGGGCTGAGGTTAGGTGGTGTGGCCTCAATCCTGAGACCAGAAGCCTTCGGGAAAGGCTACAGTTCTAATTAATGCGTTCACAGGGCTGGGCTTGGTTCTTTTCCTTTTCCTTTCTCTTCACTTGCTTCTCCTTTGCTTCCTTTCTTTCTTTTTGATGGGCTCTGAACATGGTGTCACAAACAAATAAATGAGATAGGAGGTGGCTGGAGGGCAGAGGAGGTGATAAGAACAAAAGCCACCCCGAAACCTGGGGATATCGCTCCACTCCCAGAGGCCACAGGGACAGGAGCTTTGTGCCAATTTTACTCAGATCTCCACGGAGAAAGGATTTTTCCAGATGACATCTGAGTCAGCCTCTCTCTCTCCTCTCTCCTCTCTTTCACTCTTCACATTGTTTATCAATGGTTTATATGCTTTGTAGTTTTAATACAGCTATATATTATGAAAAAGTTCTTTTTCCATAAGAATTTTCTCTTTAATTAGAACTATAAGAAAAAAATGTGAGGCCCCAAAAGTAAACTATATAATTGGCACCAGACATTTTACACACACACACACACACACACACACACACACACACACATATATATATATATATATATATATATATAATATGTGTATATACAATGTAATTTTTTTTGTACAGTCCCAGTTGTATGAGCTTTTTCTTGGGTTACCTCCGGCTTCCACCATAACATACCCATGGTGACGGGCCACCTTGAAGCTGTCCCTTAAGCACGCCCAGGACTTTCCCTGGAATCTGTTCCTGCAACTGGAAATACTGAATCAGGGTTATGCAAATGTTTAAGCCTTTTGATACACATTGTTAAATTGTCTCTTCAAAAAGGTTAAACCAATTTACACTCTCCACAGTAGTGTTTAAGAGACTCTTTCCCTAAATCTCCCTTAATCATGAAGATTAGCATTATAAAAATCCTTCCCAATTGCCATTTTGGGGAAAAAGAGGACTTATTTATTTTACATTTATTTGGTAATACAGCCCACCCCTCCGCCCCACCCCCTTTCCCCATAGGTTTTTGGATCAATTGTGTTTCTCGTGGGACAATCCTCTTTATGTCTTTCATAGCTTTTCCTTTTTTTTTTTGACAGATGTATTTTACTTTTTATTTTTCACACTCAAATGTGGTATATCTGAGTGATACTCACAGCCAAGATTCACTTCATAGACACCTGTAGATTAGCCCTCAGTGGGCAGGGGACCTGAACACTGAACTCACAGTTATGTGTGCATACATACTCTTTCAGGGAACATTCTTACTGCTGTAATCCAAAACAACTGAGGAAGACTTATTTGCTCACAGTTCTGGCGATTTCACGGTTCAGTCCACGGCAGGCTGGGTCTGCAGAGCTCAGGGCATGGCAGCGGGGGGCAGAGAGAGGGAGAGAGCAGGGCTCTGCTCTCACATCCTGGAACCAGAAGCAAGACAGAGAACAGGGGAGGAAGGACCTTATATAATCCTCAAGGCCGCATCCCCAGAGACCCCCTCTTTAGCAACCAAACCCCCTGCTTCCAACATTGCTGCCTTGTTTCCGTGAGGGCTAGAGGGGGACATTCTAAATCCCAATGGTTACATATACATACATCATGGAATACTATTCAGCCCTGGAAAAAGAAGAAAATCCTGTCAATTGTGACATGAGTGAACCTAGAGGACATTATACTAGGTGAAACAAGCCAGGAACGAAAAGATAAAATGCTTCATGAGCTCTCTCATATGTAACACCTTGAAAAAATTAAACTCATTGGAGTAGAGAGTGGAATGGTTATGACTAGGGCCTGGGGTAGGAGTAGAGGTTTGGGAAATGTTGGTTGACATTTTATGTACCCATTTTATGGATACATCACATTTCATGTATCCATTCATCCATTGATAGGCACTTAGTTGGAGTCCATATTTTGATCTTTTCCACTCAATCTGAGTCACACAGCAAACCCAGAAGGTAGCTAAACTATTTTTATTCCCACTGTATATGGATGGCATTAATGATTTTTTTGATAAAGTTATATGTTAGGAAGTGTCAGATCTGGGATTTGAACCCAGGTCCCTAACTTCAGACCAACTATTCTTTCCATTTTAACTGCCTTCTCATATTTGATGGAGCTTTAATCATAGAGCTTCCTCAAATGTATTTGTGTGTGTGTGTGTGTGTGTGTGTGTGTACACACACACTCATTTTGTAAATTTTGTAAATAGCATGCACACATTTTCAGGGGAGTACAGCATCTCAAGGCCTTCGATAATATGCCCTGAGGGGTAAAGAATTATTCTGTGTCTCTCTCTCTCATTTGCTCTCTTACCATTATTTCTGTGTTTTAAATACTTTTGTTGGTGCATTGTAACTATACACAATTTCATAAACACAGTGTCTCTGGACTCAGCCTGTCCAGGTCCTTCAGTTTTCATTGTGACATCTCTGTTGATACAATCTCTTCTCCACCTCTTTCTCTGGAAGAAGCAGGGACCAAGGCCAGAAGCGGGTGTGGCTCTCACCACTTTACCTGTTCACTGGTGTGCTCCTGGGGGTGACGTCTGCTCTGTGGAGCTGTTCAAAGTTCATGCTGGCATCCAGGCTGGTGGTAGAGAATGTCAGGCTCTGGTCTCTGCTTCATTTTTTGATGCTAATTGGTTTGCATGCTGCTCTCTGGCTTGACAACCTCACAACTTCTTTGTTGTCCTCAGGGTAAGGTCCAAGTTCCCAAAGAGTCCTGAAGATCAGACCTCTGCCTGTGTGGACAGCTCTGACCTGATGGTTGTGTCCCTTCTGCTCATCTACTCCCAGCCCCAAGTCCTCTCTGGCAGCTTTACCTGTCTGAATGTTCTCGTCCCTGCTAATGTTCCTGATCAGCCAATTCCTGCTTTTCCATCTTACCTACACTTTGGCATTCTCTCTCCCTGGTCTCATTGGCAGCTTACACACCCTTTCTCATCACCCCGCAGTAACCTGTGCTAACGTTCTCAGGATTTACCATGCTGCTGTCTGGTGGTGGTGGGCTTCAGGGGGGCTGAGCTCTTGACTTGCACTGCAAACGATCAGAAATGCAGAACAAAGGGCTTAAGATTTTGTGCATTCAGTGCCTAAATCTGGAGGGTCCTTTATAGGAGCTGTGTCAGGAAAAGGAACTTTCAGGATCCAAGACAGCCCATGAGAAGGTGCCTTTGAAAGACTTTGTCATTTTGGGAGCCACAGAACCTCCCCAAGAGCTGGCTTTACTTGGGGCGTGTGCTTCTGTGCTAAGCAACACTTGACTTCTGTTAGTTATTTTAATCCTCCTGCCAACTTTGTGTCACCCTCATTTGGTAGTGAGGACATTGATGGTCAAAGAGTTTAAATAGCCTACCTAAAGTCCCACAGTTCATTGCTGGAGGAACAAGGATCCCAGCAGAAGAGGTTTGGCTGTCCAGAGAGATAGGTTTCATCATAATATATATAGGTTTTTTTGGTACTAGGAATGGACCCAGGGACATTTTACCTGTGAGCTACACCCCCAGCTCTTTTTATTTTTATTTTTTAATTTTGAAACAAGGTCTTGCTAAGTTGCTAAGGGTTTCTCTAAATTGTTGAGACTCCTGTCTCAGCCTCCCAAGTACTTGGATTATCAGTGAGTGCCACTGCACCTGGAATAAGTAAATTCTTGACTGGATTGCTGTTAGCCTATTTCTTGGGTCACTTTCTCAGCAGTAGGACCCACCCTGGGTGTACGTCCTTAAGTTGGGTCGATTGGATTATCTATTGCATTATTTTTATTGCTCAATCTAGAGTCTCCATTGCTAAGGGATCCGTGGCCTGATCCAACCAACTGTGGTCCCTGAGACCCCCAAACATTCTATATCCATCTTCATTATCAATATACACCCACTCTAGCTGCCCTTGTCCTGTCTATCTAACTGCGCCAGCATGTCCTTGTAGTTAAAGGGTCTCCCAGGCATATAATCCTGTACTGCTCCTTAAGCCCACCAAGCGCTGTGTGCATGTATGTCATTATTACTATGAACTACATTATGATATGAGACTATAATGCACCAATAAAAGTATATATATAAAAAAAAACAAGTAATGCCTCAGCTCAACCCTGGCTTCTGATAGAAGTGAAGCCATTCCACTCTGAGTTAGAAAGACACTCACAGCCATGTTTTGCTACTGTTATTACCCTAAAATTAAACGATAGGCATGTGTCCCCGACGCTCTGTGATCAATCCCTAGAATAGCACCACATGTTGTATTTCACTCAGGCTCGAAAGAGAAGAAAAGGGCGGGAAGTCTGGAATGAGTGGTTCTGGTCTGGACCAGGTGAAAATTTCTCAACAAGAACATGGTCAATAGATATTGCACAACTTCTCTAGGCATTCCAATTTTCGACTCAGATACTCATTCATAGCTCCACCCTTTTTTTTTTTTTTTTGCGGTATCGGGGGTTGAACCCAGGGACGTTCTACCTCCGCGCTACACTCCTGGCCCTACTTTTTTATGCTTTATTTTGAAACCGAGTCTCACGAAGTTGCGGAGGGCCTCACTAGGTAGAGAGAGAAAGAGAGGGAGAGAGAGAGAGAGAGAGAGAGAGAGAGAGGAGAGAGAGAAAGTGTGCGCATGCGCGCGTGTGCTGAGGCTGGCCGCGAACCGGGATCCTCCGGTCTCCGCCTCCCAAAGTACTGGGATTACAAGCATGCTCCACCTTTAAAGATATTATTTTCTCTTCTTTCTGCAGTCTTATTGTCTGTTGTGTTCTGAGCAGGCACTCTTCTGCAACATTGTGACAAGAGTGTCTTGAGTGTTTTATTTACAGTATTAATGGTATTAGCTATCATTTACCAATGCGTGCTGCCAAATAATACCATTTCTGGTCTTTCCACGAGTGCTGAAAAACAGATTGTTCCTTTCTAGACAGTGCAGCTGAGGGTGGAGATAGGACTTGCTTAGGGTTAAACAGCTAGTTAAAGCCTAAGAATTGATCCAGACTGAGTCTTGTCTAGCCTTCAGTGTTGTGCTATTCCCATTACATCACACCATTATGGAAGCTTTGTGTACAAAGTTTGGTTAAAAACATGTTCATTGGGAAGTTGTCATAATATTGATGAATTGGTAACACCATATTCAAGGAGAGGGTATTGATTTCATACATTTTGTTACACCCATTTAGTGCAACATTATTTAGCATTTAAACATTCACTTTAAACATAAGTGAATGTATATTGCCATGGAAAGATGTATAGCTTATATGTATTGGAAAAGAGACTGCAAAAGAATTTATACCACATTGTCTATTTTTAAGGCACATATATATGTGCATATGTAGCCATAGCCAAGACCAGCACTGCCTAATAGAAATGGCATGAGAGTCATATATGTAAATTTAAATGTTCCAGTAGTCAACCAGGCATAGTGGAGCATGCTTGTAATACCAGTACTTGGGAGGTTGAGACAGGAAGATCGCAAGTTCACAGCCAGCCTCAGCAACTTAGGGATAACACCAACAAGTTAGCAAGACCCTGTTTCAAAATAAAATAAAATAGGGCCAGAGGTGAAGCTCAGAGGTAGAATGCCCCTGGGTTTAATTCCCAGTACCACAAGGAAAAAAAAAAGTTCTAGTAGTTAAATAAAAAAAAGGAAATGGATGAGATTATTTTAATAATATATATTATTCAACACAGCATATCCAATATATGATCATTTCAACATGTAATCAGTATAAAAATGTTAGTGATACTTTTCCCATTTTTGTACGAAGTCTTCAAATTTCGATGTGCATGATGGTAGGCCTCGATTCTGGCCAACCCTGTTTCATGGGCTCAGCGGCCACACGTGATCTGCAGTACCGTGATTGGCTAGCACTAGTCCAGAGCAAATATAATAAGCTCATAAAGCGTTCACTTCTGAAGGTGGATTGTGTGTGTTGGTGTTAGTTTAATGTCTTCTTTTGTCTTATCTGCATTTTCCAAATTTCCATAATGAGTACAGACTGCCTTTGTAATTTGGAATTAAAATAAACTATTAAAGATATTGTTCATTTTTAATAGGGAGTGGTGAGCTTCTCAAATGCACTGTTAAAAATAAATACATGGACTGTAAATCTGTGACCTATTTTCAGTGTGTGGGGGAGAAGCAGGGAATAGGTTGATCTTGGCTGTCCCATCTCCTGCCTTCCCCTCCTGCACTTGTAGCCCCCTTGGAGCCAGGGAGAGGAGCTGCACCCCACTCTGCCATCAGGAGCAGGTGTCTGGAGACGCCGTCTTGCCTACCAGGAAGCTGAGGTCTTGCCTTGGGTTCATACTCGTCTCCTTGAGAGACAGAAACAGCTGTCAGGGGAAAACCCAACACCAGTTTATCTCTATCTTTTCTGCCATCATTTCTCAGCCTTCACCTAGGAGACTTTCAGAGGTTTCCCCCATGCCTAGTGGCCATCCTCCTGCTACTAGAGTTTAATGCCACAGATATACTATTTGTCTGTTTATGTATAGTGGCCCTCTGAAGTACCAGACACGATTGTAATATCTAAGATTCTTTTTTTACCCTTTCGCAATCAATAAATGATTTTGCTCCCTTAGGGACCACATTGAGAATGGATGGGCCACCTTCACTCAAACTGTCAGGAACAGGGACTGTCCTGCAACTTATGTTGAACTTAACATCTTGGGCCAGGGTCACCTGGGTCCCTAAGCTTGCTACCTGCAGCTTTTTGCTCTTAAAGGCCCCTTATATACTCTTATAGTCTCCCTAAAGGAAGATCATTTCTCTGAAAGGCTGTCATATCCAGGAGACCTGTCCGAATCTCTCTCCCTCCTTCTCTCTTTTTTGCACAGGGAGCATTCTTTCTGCTTTTCTCCTGGCACTCAGCATGGCTACCTGTGTCCTGTGTCCTATTCTGGTCCTGCCTCATCTCCCCTGTGGTCTGGTCCTCCTTGGGAACAGGGTGCTGCCTGGGATTTTGTCCCTTGTGTTTGCCTAGAGCTTTGCATGCCACCGGCTCTCGGTAAATTGCCTTCAGAAAACCCTTTCCGGTCCAACTGTTTCTCTATCAGAAAATCTCATTAAGACTTAATCGCTAACATCTTCCCATCCCAGGGGTCTTGCCGCAGTCCCCGCAGAGAGGAAGTGAGAACAGCCTCCACATTCCCAGGGCCCATACATTTCCGGTGAATGCCCCACAACCCAGAGGTCACCCCCTGGGGCAAAATTAACTGGCAAAAACATGAGCTTTCCTGTCCCTCCCTTCCCCCCCTTTTATTTCTTACATCACTGTATTGAAAATTTGCTGATGGGAAACTGCAGTAGCAGCCTGTGAGATCTTCTGCACCTGTCAGCCATGCCTCCTGTTTCCTCTTGCCTGAGCAGGTAGGGGACTTGGCGCTCCTTTCCCTAGAAGCCTCTGTCTCCAACCCTGTCCTCCCCTGTCCACCATGTTCAGCCACATCTACCATAATATCCTCTTAAAAATGACTTCTCACCCAGAGCAAGATTTTTATCCAAACTTTCATCTGAACTCAACCTTTAATCACCTGAAAATAGCATTGATTTCTCTGTGGTCAGGAACCCCTACACGTCTGTCTGTCTCTCTCTCTCTTCTGCATAGATGTTACCCCCGCTAGAAATTCTGGAGAACTTTGCAAATATGAATGGAAGATTCAAAGGCTGCAAGGGCTATCCCTGCTGATAGCAAGCATTTAGCTAAGGAAATGAAACTTGGAGGCCCCGTATTCTGGCTGGATTCTCTTACTCATTGAGCTGGGGATGATTTGGTTTGGGGGAGATTCCATCTCTGAATCTCCTGCTCTCAAGAGAGCAGAGAGGAAAGAAAATGAATGCATATCTCGTGAAGGAATCATGTATCAGCAAAACCCTCATATTTGAGATGTTCGGTGTCATCTGCAGAGCTGGTAGCTTTAGGCAGAGATCCTGCTGCACTGAAATATAAAACTTGGTTGGTCACCATGTGTTGATAACTCACAGCTCGCAGATGCGTCAGCCAGCCATCATTTCCTGACTGTTTTCTTCTGGGGGTGGGGCACTGTAGTTACAGCTAAGAGTGGACAAGGCACAGAGCATGTGTCTTCACACCCTAGAGATCATAACTGCATTTCCAATCCAGTATGTGTGCTGTTAATTATTCTAGTCACTTTAATTTATAAAGTCTGAATTTTGTATACTGAAATGAGCAAAAAAAAATGGCAACCAAGAATGTTGATGGCTATAACTATTGACTGGACACTTGGGGTCTGTGTCTAAATGCACTCCACTTAGGAAGATTCGACATGCTATTTTACTTGTGTACAGGATTCGCTTTTTCATCTCTCTTTCTCTCTCTCCTCTCTCCTCTCTCCTCTCTTGGTGAAGGGGTGGAAATTACTGCAAGTCAATGATGAAATATTGGCGTGCATGTGCAAAAAATATATATCAGCCCTGGCACATTTGTAATTTACTCCTAAGTATGAGATTCATATTAGAGATCTATATATCATATTAGCAAAATAGTATCCATGCCTTACTATATTATTTGGCTTACATGATGGCTGAATTTTAAATGAAACGCAAAGGTCACGGTTGCCCTTCTATGAGGGCCGTTTAATCTCATTTGTCTCCCCATCACTGACCTCAACGACCACTGATTTCGAGCTAAGCAATGGTTCTTCCAACAGATGTTATTTCAGGCTTTGAATTTGCCAGCAAGGGCGCCTGCTTTAAAATTCCTCAGCCCCCTGGGAAAGGAGATTGTGAGACATTTGCGATTGTCTTTTGTCCCCCCCTTCCCCGAGGTGAAGTTTCTAGATGGGAGAAAGATGGGTCTTGTCTCACCTGTGACACACGGCCTACCTTTCCCAAGCTCTCGTATTCCCTCACCTCCTGCCCCTCTTCAAGCTGGTGAGCACCTTCACCTTTGAGAAAGCTAGCCGCTCAGATGAAGCAACCCCACTCTACGAAAAGTCCCTGAGAAACAATTTCACCTAGTTGACCATGTCCATCAATCTGCCACCTGCAGAGGAGCTGTTGACACCAGGTGACCTCTTGTCCGCCATCGCGCCACGAAATAGACAGCGGGGCAGGAGCTTTTTCTTTGATGTTATA
This sequence comes from Glis glis, assembly GCA_004027185.1. Classification (NCBI taxonomy): domain Eukaryota; kingdom Metazoa; phylum Chordata; class Mammalia; order Rodentia; family Gliridae; genus Glis; species Glis glis. Next base: position 11,002 of record PVJS01023918.1, read on the forward strand.
CAATTAAACTGAAGGATGGAAGGCTTTTGGCAGAAGGAAACCCACTGCAAAGTGAGGCTCAACCCACTTGAAACACCTCCACCTACCAGGCGCACACCTGCAAATGAACTTCAACCGGAAGAGAAGGGATTCCAATGGTTGCTCACATTGCATATATAAGATATTCCTAGGACAGGTCTTAAAAAAAGCAGAGCTGGGCGTGGTGCACATGCTTGCAATACCAGTACTTGGGAGGCTGAGACTGGAGGATCACAGGTATGAAGACAGCATCAGCAACTTAGTGACACCTTCCACAATTTAGTGAGACCCTGTTTCAAAATAAAAAATAAAATAGGGCTGGGAGTGTAGCTCAGATATAGAATGCTCCTGAGGTCAATTCTCAATACAAAAAAACAAAAACAACAGAATAAGTCAAACCTCTGTAGAGTCCATAGTGTTGCATAAAAGACTGAAGCCACCTGCATTGAAGGGTGACGTGGACACTATTTGGGAACATCATTTACTGAAAGAAAGCAGGAATTGGTCCGTGGGAGTCTCCAAAATGGAAAAAAATAAGACTTAAAAAGTAGTTTACATTCCAACATTTTCTGTGTTTATGAAATCATTTCTAATAAACAAGCCCATAGGTTTGGAAACGTCATCACTTACTTGACAAGTGACCCTTACGGATCTCGCTAAGCTCCAGGGAGTCAGACTCCTAGCAAGCCGGCCACATGTTTCATCATTAGCTGGCCCCAGTGAACGGGCAGCAAGGGAAGCCTTTTTTCTTAGAAGGACCCTTTTTAGGGGAAGATAATGCTATGTGTGTGAGAGGTGGCTGGTATACCTAGCCTATGAAGTGCCTCACGTACAGGAGGCTCTTGGTAAACAATCCTGGGAAAAATGAGTGCCTGCCAGTTTCCACTGGCAACATCCACTCCCCCCCCCCCGCCCAATTTAGCATTTTCAGACTGCACCATCTATTCCCCAAGCTTCCAAGCAATGTACGGCTGATCTTTTATCATAGTTTATAAGCTCCGTAAGAGCAGAGACTGCCTATTCATTGTTCTGTTTCCTTAAGTACATAACCATCCGCCACGTGTATAGGTTCTCTAACGCAATAGCTCCAAGGAGGGAATGAATAATATTCTTATCCAAAAATCAAACCAAGACTCTTTGGGGATCACTACGGGATGACATACTGTTAGCCTGATTGTATAGAGGACAGAGAAGACTGCATGTCTCTTTAGCTGCTGAGTCAGACTGCCCAGAAATACAGATATTCTCCACTCCCACTTTGAAGTCATAGTTGAAATCATTGAGTGTTTTATTAAAATTTCATTAACTACTATGTGTGTGTGGGGGGGGTACTTGGGATTAAATCCATGGGTACTCTACCTCCAAGCCACACCCCAGCCCCATTTTTTATTTTGAAACCGGGTCTTGCTAAAATACTGAGGGTCTTGTTAAGTTGCTGAGGCTGGCCTCCAACCTCCAATCCTCCTGTCTCAGCCTCCCAAGTACTGGAATTACAGGTGTGTGCCACCATGCCTGGCTGAGAATTTCATGAACTATTCTCTGGAAAAACAACAACAACAAAGTGAAATGAAAGAAACAAAACCCACCAACTAAAAATCACCCATCAGGCTCCCAAATGGTCTTGACTTTGGGGAGAAGGGGTTCCCTAAGTCTTCCCCCTGTTCCCCATCAGCTGTTTCTCTTCTGCTTGGGCTCCTAGGCTGTGACTCCAGGGACTGGCTGATCATGTCTTGAAATAGGTATGACCAGAGTCTGGCTACCGGGCATATTCAGTGTTATATCCTATTACGCTATTGATTTATTTTTTTAAGTTTCTCTAATGTTATAATGAGAATATTTTCCACTCAATCCTGAAGGATTCTAAAGCTTTTTATTGACCCTGGGGTACGCCGCACACAGGGGCTGCCTCTCCAGGCTTGCAAAGTGGAGGTCCTCAGAGAGACCAAATGGCAAAATTGCTTTTCTATCGACCCTATGAGCACGAGTTATGGAACCCCTCTTTAACGAAGGTCCCGGGGGGAGTTCTGATGCAGTCATCGGACTGGACCCGTGATCGGGGTAAGTGCTGGGTCTGGTCAAGCATTCACTGCCACTCCACGGGTCAGGGAAGTTCATGGCAGAGGATTTGAGTCTCTGCAGGATAGTGGAAGCTTTACCCAAGCCTAGCTTGACCTGTTCAATCCAGCCTGAGGAATGGCCCAAAGTACAGAGAGTGAGATTTAGAGGGACAGCAACATTGGGTCAGTACTTCTTCTCTAGCACACGTACCCAACACAGCCAACCTGCGACGGGTTCCAGGTCCAACTCTTTGCTTATTTTGGCGGTGTGAGTTTGGACAAGTTGCTTAGCTTCTCGGAGCTTGTAGAGTAGTACTGAGTATTAAAGGAGACTGGTGTGATATGTAAGCAGTAGGCACTCAATAAATGCAGGGGTGTATTGTATTATCATCATTCTCATGATGCTCTGACCTTAAGGATCCTCCACAGTGAATCTAAGGTCCAGCCTGTATTTGGTATTTCATGGTCAGAAGTTGTATGCTTGTTGAGTGAGTGAGTGAGTGAGTGAGTGAGTGAGTACGTGAATGAGCCCTTTGTCACCCCCCGGGCAAAGGGAAGTTGTGATTACTGGAGGAGATAACTCACCACGGCAACTCTGTGCAGAGCTCTTGCTCCTTCATAAATCCAGGGTTTAAAGATCGCTCAGCACAGAGGCAGGGACTGAGGCTCTGCAGTTGGTCTCTGATCAGCCACTTGCCAGTTGTCACCCAGGATGCCTGTCTGGGATTCCTCTTCCTTATTGATAAAACTAGAAATAAATAATAATAATAATAATAATAATAATAATAGTGACTTCTCGTCAGAGCATGGCTGACTATGCATAGCACAGCATAGCACAGCAAAACAAGATAGGGAGAGCCTGACACCAAGAATCCCCTGAACTAACTACTTTCCTTCCTTCCTTCCTTCCCTCCTTCCTTCCTTCCTTCCTTCCTTCCTTCCTCTTTCTTTCTTTCTTTCTTTCTTTCTTTCTTTCTTCTTTCTCTTTCTTTTTGTGGTACTGGGGATTAAGTCCAGGGGCACTCTACCTCTGAGCTACACCCCAGCCGTATTTTATTTTATTTTGAAACAGGGTCTCCCTAAGTTACCGAACACTGGCCTTGAACCTGTGAGCCTCCTGTCTTGGTCTCCCAAGTACTGGGATTACAGGCATGCACCACCACACCCAGTTGGAGAGCTTTCACCTCACTATCAGGACCCTGTCCCTAAAGTCTCAGATGTACTTAGTCAGGAAGGCAGACCCTTCCGGCATAAAAGTGTGCAAGTCTTCCAGGTGTTTCTAATCCAGGGCCTTCCCAAGTCCCCAGCTAAGAGCTGAGGAGTTGGAGTCACTGGAACATTCTCACGTCCTGAGTATGGCACAGAAAACCTGAGCAATTCATGGATAGGCCAGTAAATAGATGCATGCATCCATGAGAATGGGTACATAGGTTCATTAAAAGTTAGAAGGTCAGAGCTATCCCTACTGCGGTGAACCACATGTGCCCGCAATGACAGGACCCACCATGGGGGGCGCTATTGCACCTCGCTCAGGGTCCACCTTTCACCCCTGGGATTGCTGCGCCCTCTCACTGCACCTCTGAGAGCATTTCCAGATGCCATCTGTGATCTGTCAGGGAGGGGTCTGGAGGTGGCCCGAGTCATCAGCAGGTGTCTCAGTTATAACCAAAAAGAGGACACTGTGCCCCGTGCCCACCGAGGGCAGAGGTGTTGCTGCAAAGGCAGCCATAAGCTCGGGAATCCGATTCTTTTTCTAAATTAGTGCTGAAAGCAGGGATGGCAAGGTACTCCAGATCAGAAATGGGGCAAGAGAGAAATTGTGCTCTTATTTGAAATCTGCTTCGAAGAGCCTGCATTTGGTCGCATTAGCCAAAAGGCCAAAGTGCTAGACTTCAGTTTAAGTTTACCCTAGGAGGTGCTAGGAGAAGGAAATGCAATTACAGGCCCCCGGTGTTCATGAGCTTGCATTATATGCATTACATATGCCTATGTATACACACTATATAATATCATATATAATGGCTACATATTGTATAAAATTTCATAATATTATGTATATATTCTGACCCATGTCTTCTCATAGTATCTATATTATGTAATATTATATATAGAATGGTTATATTATATAATATTATAATATATATTAAATATAGATAATGGTAAACAAGCAAGCAAAAATTAAGCATAATTTCAGCTAGCGGTAAACGCTACAAAAGCAAAAGAAAGAACAAAAGGTAAATATGGAGGACAGAAATGGGAATCTGGCTTTGGAGACTGTTCATCAGGGGAGGCCTCTTTGAGCAGGTAACTCTGGGCAGAGAAGTAGGTGAGCGGACTAGGCAGGCAAGGGAGAGACCTGGTGGGAGGCAGTGCTAGAGAGAGAGACAGGAGCAAATGCCAACAGGCCCCTGAGACTAAAGGAGTTCAAGAGAGAGAGAGACAGGAGTGCAGAGAGGCCAGGGCGCCTGGGCAGAGTCCTAGCTGAGGACAGCAGCCCGGCTTTAGGAATAGGATACTGTCCTCCATGCACTGGAAGACTGGAAGTCAGAAGCCCTGACTGGAATAGTTGCATTTTCAAACTATTTGGGATGCTATGCGGAGAACAGACGGCAGGGGGAGGAGTGGAAGTGGAGAAGCATGGAGAGGAGGCTGCTAAGGAAGTTCAGGCAGCCGCAGAGGCCTCTGGAGTGCTCCCTATTCAGGATGACTCATCCCCCAGCAACCAGGCTGGGGTTACTTGTAGCCTTGCAGGAGGCAGCTTCCCGTGCGCCCAGATCCCCGCTCCTGAGGAGCGCCCTACAATTCCTTCCAAAACCTTCTGCGGTGCAGCGTGCTAACCAGGAGGAGGAATTGTCCAGTGCCTGCACCCTGCAGCTCAGGGAATAGATAACATTCTTCCTGGGTGGGAGTCCATAGCCAGGTTGTCTTGTGATTCTAGGAAGTTCTTTTAGCTGAGCTTGTAGAACTAGAATTCAATCCTATCTATGTTTTATTTGGGAATTAAGACCCTGGTCTCCTGGTACCTAGCGTTTCTATCACCCAAAGATCACAGGAGGGTTTCTGTGGCCCTAGTAGCTCATGTGTTTTCTTCTCACCAAAAGAGGTGAAATAGTAAAAATTCTTAAATCAGTTTTTCCACAGTACACAACATTTGGACGGTTGTTCCTCATATTTTTCTTCTGCTTTACTGTGCTACACACACACACACACACACACACACACACACACTCCTGTTAAATCCATTTTTAATAATTCTCCAGTTTAGAAAAGCAACATGTCATTTGGAAAATAATTAGAAAAACACACGGGAAAGCAAAAATTACTTATTAGCTGCCCATTGCCTCAAAATAATCACTCTTAACATTTCAATATTTCTCTTGTTGGTTTGTTTAGTGTATTGGGGGTTGGGCAGAGGGGAGAGAGAGAGAGAGTGCATTTACAATATTATATTCAGTGTATTTTTAGAATATATCCTACAGCTTTTTTTTAACTGGGTATTAGAATGTGAATATTTTACAATGCTATTAGTCATTTTTCAAAATTACATTTAATGATTCCATAACATTCTACAATACTAGAATTTGTCACCAATGTTGACATTTAAGGATTTTTTATTTGTTTTTCTCTCCCTTACTATTATTATGAATAATGCCACAGAGAAGTTTCTCATATGCAAGCCTTTGTTCACATGGTCGCATATTTCCTTGCATTGAATTCTAAAAAGTGCTATTTGGGGGTCAAACGATGTGAGCATCTTTAAGCCTCCTAAATTGATTTCATCCGATTACCTTTAAACTCATTGTGCCCGTGCATACCCCACAACAGCGGTGTATTCAAATGCCATTGAAACTAGCGATTGTCAACATTCTTTGGTATTGTTATATACCTTATCAATTTGATAGGCAAAATGGGGGGTATCTCCTTTTCTAACATGCTCCCGTTTATCTTGTCTGTTTAGTATTTCCAATAGCAAACGTGCATAAGGCCCTTTCCTCGGGTGCCAGACACTGTGGAAGGTGATAACGCTCTATCCTCATTCTACAAACTGGGAAATTAGAGCTACCTGGAAGGAGGTAGAGCTAAGATTAGAACCCAGACTAGCAGGACCTTGAGTCTGGGCCTGAGCTGGAGCCCTATTCTGCTTCCAGGAAGGAGCAGACATGTGAAAGGACCCTCTCAGCTGGTCATGAAGCAGGAGGCGATCCGATTGAAGTCATTCACACCAGCATGTGAATGACTGATGGAAGCATCTCTGGATTTTATTAATTTTTTTTAAAAAAACTACTTGTTATTCTAAATGAGCTTCTATTTTGTGGAAAGAATTTTAAGAAGATTAACAGAAGTAAGAAACATTTAGAAATGATAAGGGAATATATTTAGAGGCCAATTCATATCTCTGTTCAATTCTCATTTTTAATCCACAG
>PVJS01023918.1:20000-29141 GCA_004027185.1 Glis glis
GCCCAGGGGTGCCCCTGTCCTCCTGAAGTCTCCCACAGGGCTCTCCTGTCTCCGCCTCACCGCTTCTCACACGAGCTGCTTTTGGCATCTTGAAGTGATCCAACTTATCTTTTGAAGAGAAAAGGCCACTTTGCATGCCAGGCACGGTGATGCACACTTGTCATCCCAGTACTTGGGAGGCTGAGACAGGCGGATCTCAGATTGGAGGCCAGTCTCAGCAACTTAGCAAGGCCCTCAGTAACCTAACAGAACCCTGTTTCAAAAAATAATAAACAAACAAACAAACAAACAAATAAATAGAGAAATAAATGAATACATAAGAGCCAGAGGTATAGCTCAGAGGTAGAATGCCCCTGGGTTCAATAAAAAGAAAAGGCCACTTTGCAGAGAGGAGGGCGAGCCTTGTGGGTACAGCCTCTTTGTGTGCAACTTGTGTTTTATGCTTCTGTAAGACCCCAGGGCTCCCTGCAACCTTGCAGGAATGTCCCCTGGCTTTGCATTCCTGTCCCTGGAGGCGGGGCTCTTGTTTTCTAAGTCCCCCCCTCTCTCCCTCCCTTTCTTCTTCCATCCTAACTGGGGATGTAGAACATTGTGCTAAGCTTGGGAACCTCTTGAGCTTGCTTGTTCCATCCACCCTGAGCAAACCTGGGCTTGGGCTGATGTTCTAGAAGACGGCTTGCTGGTTTCTGAACAAGAACCAGTCCATTCTGGGTTTTCTGAAGCACCTAAGGGCGCCAGCTGACAGGCAAACCCCAGTCCTACCGCCTACCAGCTCCTCCTCCTCCTCGTTGACATAGAACTAGTGGCTCGATGTCTTTCTGCCTTAGTTTCCATAACTGAAAATGAGACTTCTGCTTGCCAGAGTTTTCATGAAGATGAATGAGAAAACGTACGAGAAACCGCTCTCCAACTGCGGAGCTCTGTTGTAATGAAAAGCAGGCGTTGTTTTTAAATACGGGGTATTCCGTAATCTGATCTAAACCCTCATCCCTCAGTATACAATTGAGAAGACTGCCACATCTATTTCATCGCGTCGCTCGTAAAACTGTTTATTTTCCTAACAGCGCGTTTGTTTCCTTCGCTTCCCCCGCTCTCTGCTGCTGCATAATTCCGTTATCTGCCGCACATAAACGCATTATGCAATTCTCTCGATATGCCATCGATTGTTTCTGGTTTTCGGTAGTATTACTTAAGTCCATAATACTTTTCTTTATTAAATCCCCGAGGAGTATTAGGAACAGTGGCTGAAGGGCCCTCCTGTCTGCTAAGTGGGACGCGGCACTTAAATATTGGAAAGGATACAACGCACTCGAGAAAGCATAAACGTGGAATTTTCCCGCTGGCTTTATGAAATCCGGGAGACTGATTGAGGCCTTTGCTTGCTGTACCTTTGTCTACCCAGGAGATGGACGTAGTCTTTTAGATAGTAATGATGGTGTTAATAAATGGTGTAAAATTAGCTAATGTCTATTGATGGCTTGCTGTGTTCCAGGCACAGAGTACAGAATCCACTTACATAAAGTCGTACAACCGCCACGACAACTTCATAGAGCAGGTTTGTTTTTTAATCCCCATTTTATGGTCGAGGGAACTGAAATTCAGAAAGCTTAACTCCTGTGCCCAGAGGTACACAATAAGAAAGTAATCCAACTGCCAAGCACCCCTCTACAGGCACACATGCACACAGACACACACACACACACACACACTCATACACACACACTCACACACATACACACTCACACACACACACTCTGTAGCCTTAGGAAACTGCGTCCTTTTCAGCTTGGAGGAAAGATAACATAGTTCGAATGCTAGATGATTTGGGATATTTCTACTCTGTTTTTTTTAATATACTTGTATTAGTGCTTTGTAAGCTCATATAATGAAGTTGAGAGTGATAGGGACACACATGCACACAGCACTTGGTGGACTTTCCCCTAGATCTCACTCCACGCCTTCCCCTTCCCTGTACATGAAATCGAGATACTGAGATCATCATTGATAATTCTGCATATGTACATAGCATCAATTGAAGTGTTTCCTTCATCAGGTCTCCCCCCCCCCACACACTCTCTCGCCCCCAGGCCAGATCCATCATTCCACTGCGGTTTCTCTTCCTTTATCTGGAGTCCCTTTTGTATCCAAATTTCTTCCTAGCTTCCACATAAGAGAGAAAACATTTGACCCTTCACTTCCTGTGACTGGCTAATCTCACTTAGCGCAATATTCTCCAGTTCCATTCATTTTCCTGTAAGTGACATAATTTTGTTCCTCTTTATGGCTGAGTAGAATCCTACTGTGTGTATAGCCCATAATTTTGGGACATCTCTGTTCTTAACCTGTTTCTGACTCCAACATTCAACTAATCACTTCTTTCCAGGACTAGGTTTCCTTATGGGCCAGATTTGGAGGGTCGGGTATGATTATTGGTACCTAATCTTCTTCATGCCATTCAGGAATTGGAGTGAAAGGTTTAGGGGAGAGGGGGGAATAGAAAAGGAATGTTGAGCAGCTCAGTCTCTCCACCCTCTCCTCCATCAATCAGTGCACTTTTTTTTTTTAACCGAGGGCTATTCTACCTCTGAGCTACACTACCCAGCCCTTGTTATTTTTTTGTTTTGAAACAGGGTTTTGCTAGGTTACTGAGTGTCTCGCTACATTGCCGAGGCTGTCCTCGAACCTCTGATCCTCCTGTCTCAGCCTCCCAAGTACTGGGATGATAGGCATGCACCACCATGCCTCGTACAATCAATGCATTTCTGCTTATATTTGGGATGGATGGATGGAAAGAAGGAAGGAAGAGAGAGGGAAGTAAAAAGGTAGCAAAGGAGGAGACGCTCTATAAAGATCCTACAGTATAATATTAACCCATCCAAAAATAGCATTGCACCATAGTTATTTCCCATGTGTACTGTTCAAGGTTCCATGAAAACTTGATTTCTAATGGCTACATAATATTCCAACATGTGAATAGATTACGTTTGCCTTAACCATTCCCCTATTTTATTTTATTTATGGTACTGGGGATTGAACCCAGGAGCATTCTACCTCCAAGCTACACCCCAGTCCTATTTTTTGTATGTTTATTTATGATGTGATTATTTTTATATACTTTTATTGGTGCAGTGTAGTCTCACATCATAATGTAGTTCAGAGTGATAGTGACATACATGCTCACAGCACTTGGTGAGCTTCCCCCAGCTCCCTCCCCTTCCCCATACATGATATTATGATTGGCATCAGTATTCTCACTTATGTACATACGTCAATACAAGTGTTTTGTTTATTAATTCTTTCCCCAACCGCCCTCCCTGGACCACCTCCCTTACCCCACTGGGGTTTCTCCTCCATTATCTAAAATCCTTCTTGTATCCTGATTATTCCCAAGCTTCTGCATATGAGAGAAAACACATGACCCTTCACTTTCTGTGACTGGCTAATCTCACTTAATATAGTGTTCTCTAAATCCATCCATTTTCCTGCAAATGTTATAATTTTGTTCTTCTTTATTGCTGAGTAGCCCTATTTTATTTTTTATTTTGAAACAGGGTCTGGCTAAGTTGTTGAAGGCCTCACTAAGTTGCTAAGGCTGCCCTCGAACCTGCCACCCTCCTGTCTCAGCCTCCCAATACTAGGATTACAGGTATGTACCACCATGCCCAGCTTCCCCATTTAAGATATACGTATGGCTTCTGATTCATTGTTCATCTGTTCACTTATTCATCAGATATTTACTGGAAAACAATGCTTGTCAGGCATAAACATAAATGTAGTAAAGATGCTCTTATATACAAGTTTTTGATGTACTTACGCATATCTGCTCCATAACTTTGAGGAAATTGTTATTTTGCATCCGGTTGGTAGTTGCCAGCTTTCATTAGTGGGAGAGAAGTGGTTTTAGATGCCCGCTGAAATTGGATGAGAGGTTGAGATGAACCTGTACAAAACTGGGACTCCGTGGACAAAGGGGACATCATTGGCGCTCTGGATACACGGTCTCCCAAGACCGTAGTTATACAATTAATAGGCATTGTTCTGATGGCACGTTCCACAAGCATCAAAGAGTCCAGTCTGTGTTCCGAAGCCTCCACAGGATCATCCTGGGCTAGAACTTTGCTTGTCACCCCATTCAGCGCTGGGTGGGCCTTCAAGAATGTCTCCTCCAACCTGCCCAGAGGATCAGAGAGGCAGCTCCAGGGGTCATTGTAAGACTTAGACTCATTAACTCCCCTTTTGAACAAGCTAGAAATAAATGAAAGTGTGCATTACCTAAACAATATAGCTGAAGTTTTATATTTTATGCTGCTGAGATTCTAGGCATAAAAGCATGTACAGACCAGCTCTGGTTGCAAACAATGAAGAGGAACCAAAACATATTTCCTTGTCCATAAATGGAAACCAGACAGTTCAGCCTTATTGGGTCAGTGGAGCCTCAGAGGCAGCAGTTCTGAAGTGCCCCTTGGAGGCACCGTGCCAAGACTGAAGGGAAGCTTCAGAGAGAGAGGGGGTATTAAGGGACTGGGCTATTTCTGGCAGCATCCTCTGTGTCATGGAAGGGTGACACTTCCCCATGCCCCCTGATGCTCCTGTTCTCCCCAATGACTCTACATATTTGAGTGAAGGTCAGTCAGTTTGGAGGCAACTGACTTTGCGTCTTAGGACAGAAGATGTCTAGAAAGACAAGACCCCAAAGAGCTTAGGCATCGACAAGAAAACTAAGAGAAACTCTGTGGGTAGAAAATACCATTGGTTTCCTTCTTTTCTCTGGATTGCGTCTTTTTATCACTTTCCCTGATAGAGAGCAAAAGGTAGGGAAATCTAAGTAGGAGGCTTCTATCCATGACTGATTCCTTCTTTTTTATTTATTTTATTTTTCTGCTTCCTAAGATATCATTGAATTCATTTCATGCCTCTGGAAAAGACTAGAATTTCCTAATTTCTCCAAATACCTGGGCAGGTTACCTCCTCCAACCTTAGCTCATCATTATTCTGCACTGAGTTATGTAATGATTTGATCGTGTAGAGGGGTAATTCACCTCTGTTCCCACCTACGTGAAGACTGATTACAAATCCTCATAAAATACTCATTATGCTACCTAGAATGTCCTTAAGAATAGTCTGTTAGAAAGAAGGTAATGCTGCTGCTTGCAAGTGTGGGCTTCTGTCTAATTATGTATAAATTATCTGAGTGGAATCTCAAATGTTTAGTGATAAACAGTTTTATGCTTCCCAGAAAAGTGTCTAGTTTGCGAGGCAATATAATCAAAAGCAGCTTGTGTGCAGTGAATTGTAGATTGGATAGCTTTGCATCCTTTTCAAGTTATCCAAAGATGTGGGATTGTGTCTCCAGTCCTTGAAGGAAAGCAAATGTTGTACTCTGCCTTTTGGGGAGGGGAGAAGAAGAAGAAGAAGAAGAAAAAAAGATAATTGATCCTTTGACTATACTGCTGTTCTGTTTCTCAGAAGAAACATTAAAAAGTTGGATTTCTTAAGAAATGCAATTAACCGACTTTTATTTAATGATTTTTTCCCTCAAGTTATTCATCCTGGAGGGACAGTTTCTGTTGGTTATTAACAAAGATGAGGATGGATTATTAAGAAGCAGAACATCATGATATTCTGCTGTAGTATGTATATAATTTCTCAGAGAAAACCCAATGTGTTTTGTAGGAATATACCCCTTTCTTAAGGAAACTTTCCTTGAAAACTAACCCCATCTCCCACTCCATCTCCAGGTGTGATGGTTAAGCCTTCACTGAGCTACAAGAAAGAGGAGGAGGAGGAGGAGGAGGAGGAGGAGGAAGGGGAGGAGGAGGAGGAAGAGGAGGAAGGGGAGGAGGAGGAGGAGGAGGAGGAGGAGGAAGGGAAGGAGGAGGAGGAGGAAGGGGAGGAAGAGAAGGAGGAGGAGGAGGAGGAGGAAGAGAAGAATCAAAGCAAACTGGACACCAGTTAGTTAAGACAAGGCCATATGATCAATGTGACTGGCAGTCATTTTTTTTACACACTAGGAATGACCATCAAAGCACAATTCTCAGCCTTAGCAGCAAAGTCTTCAGACTTTGAGGCTTCGGAAGGGTCTTCCATGTTGGGTTGCCATCCAAAAACCATAGTCTTTAGGCCAAGAATGGTCAAGATGCTTAATTAGGATAACACAAGGAAGTGGAGCCCCATATAGGAAGCATGAGAATACCAGTTCAGATGAAATCGGTATAGCAGTTAGAATAAAAATCGCCCCCCTCTTAGGGATCCTTCGCAGCTATTCTATTTGCAGAGACTTTCTTATTACAAAAGAAGATGACCAACCTAGAAGAAAAAGGATAGGAAAGGCAAGTAGGAGGAAATGATAGGGGGAAAAAAAGAACCATGTTAAGACAGATTAATATTTCAGTGACAAGAGGAAAGAATTCTTTGCCCATCCCTTATCAGTGATCGATACAGAGTAAAGCTCCCAATGCCTCTGATGGCCCAGGTGGCTAAAGAGATCTCTGAATGCGTCAATGGTGTTTGGCTGCGTTCCATTGTTCTGAAAGCCCTCATGTCAATTCCTTGCATGTGACTTTAAGCTGGAAATAGTAGACATTGCTACACTTGCTATATTCATGCGACCAAGTGCCCATTGGCAAATGTGTGCCTATTGGTATACATTTTGCTTGAATTTCCAAATACACCAGCTAATTTAACAAATGTATTATCAGACTGAAAGGGAGATCAAACCTCTTGCCTGTGTCTCTAGACTACAAAATTGGAGATTTATCAAAAATCAAAATGTCTACATAAAGACTACTGTGTATATTAGACATAGGGGGTGTTGGATGTTCTAAAAGCAAACCATGTTAGATGGTCAACTAAATACATTTCTTAGCATCATGTTGCTCTGCCCTACATTATTGGTATCTCCTTTCAAGGAAGTTCACTGATGGTTTTATAGTTCATCAACATTTATCATGACTTCCTGTTGGCATCCCTCTGTCTACCCTCTCATCCTCTATTCTCTATATGCCCTGTGTTCTCAGGTCTGCAATTCATATGAGAAGGTCTAAAGGAATTTTATTTTTATTTTCCTTACAGAAAACATTACAAATTGCCAACTCATGATCTATTCACTCTGAACTTAAAATATCATTTATTTTAAAATCGCAATAAAACCTGAAACGTACACTCATATTCATTCCGAAGATTAAAGCTACCAATGAATTATGCAACGTGGTCAAGGCTGCCTTAGTCTCAGACTAAATTTATCTCATAGAGAAGGAATAATTTTGACCAAGTGTAGAGATTGAACATAGTTAAAGTTTGATTGCTCATTTGCTTTCTTCTTGCTTTTTCTTTTCTTTTAAAAAAATGGTTATGATCCTCTTAGGAGCTGGATTTTAAAATGTAAATACTGAAAAGTTGCTGATAAAAAGTCCGATTTGATCTGATTATAAAATGTCCATAGGTTTCTAGAGACTCTTTCCTTAACTATATATTTCTTCCTTTCCTTCTCTTTCTTTCTTTTTTCTTTTTTAATATAGATCTTTGGCCAAGGGGGACCCCGTGCTGAGTGGCTAACCTCTCTGACTTACACAGAGGAAGCCCAGTGTAATAGAAATAAATGCTGCATTTTCTCTGTATATAACATGTCACTTGGGCAAAGTGCTACAGTGTCTCTTTGGTAAAGCTGAAATGCGGATTTCTCAGAAATGTCTTGTTTTCAGTTAATGATATTTTCTGCTTTCCACCAGGTGGTCTCTTTGGGGGTTTGCACTTGAATTCATTTCTCTGTGTGTACACCAGGCTTTCTATTATTTGTTTATTCAGCAGGCATTGACAGAGTCCTTTCTATGCTCAAGCTGGGCCGAGTGTCTGGCTGCAGTGGCCAGCAAGTCCAGCCTGTTCCTCTGGGGCTCCCTGTCTTTAGGGTAGAGACGTGATGATAACGTATCACTGTAAGGGCCACGTCAGAGATTAAACTAAAGCACAAGGGAGGGGGACAGTCCGCGTGGAAGTAAGAGGGGCGTCAAGTCTGCTATGAGATTCATTGCCTAGGTCGGCAGGCCAGGCGTGATGCGGGACGCCAGCTCATCCGATCGCTGCCTGGCCTGCACCAGTGTTCCCCTGGAGGGGGCTCAAGGTTCATCTTTCACCACTGTGAAATCCCACGAGGAGACTCAGCTCCTGGAAATGGCCAAGTTTCCCATCCCTCCTCCAGAGCCAGCCCCCCATGACTCCAGACCGCGGGAAGGGAAGTCGATCACCAGCTCATTATGGTCCCCAGGGGAATGAGTTCAGAAAAAAACCGATGGGCAGGCCCGGTGGCAGTAGAGTCATAGCAGCCGATGTGGCTGTGGGCACAGATGTTGGTGTGTTTGCTGGCCTGGAGAGAGAACGGTGCCCTGAGTGTGTTTAGTCCCCTCTGTGGCTGCTCCTCTATTCAGAACAGGGTGTGCCTGCTCCAGGGGGAGGGTGGACTTTAGAGTCCCAGCCCTGGATCTGATGGTAAGACCGACCGTAGAGTGTTGGCACTCTGCAAAGACAATCACAACAAGTAATGTAGCCTGAACTTATTTCACTATTGTTTTCACACATCCATCTTTGCCTTTTGTAAAATGAGCAAATCCACAGCTCAGAGAATGTAGGGAGCTCCCCCAGGTACACAAAGCAAATGGCAAGTTAGATTCAGGAATTCTGTCTTCTGGAATGTTTTTTTTTTTTTCTGAATTCAGGCATCCTAAGAATATTAAGAGTGGGTGATCTCTGAGCCATTGGTTAAGAAATACATGTAACAGAGCCGGGCGTGGTGGTGCATGCCTGGAATCCCAGTTCTTGGGAGGTTGAGACAGGAGGATCACAGGTTCCAAATCAGCCTTAGCAACTTAGCAAGGCCCCTGCAACATAGTGAGACTCTGTTTCAAAATAAAAAAAAAATTAAAATAGGTCTGGGGGCTTAGCTTGGAGATAGAGACAGCCACCAAGTCAATCACAGTACCAAAACAAAACAAAAAACAAAGAAGGAAGAAAGGAAGGAGAAAGAAAGAGAAAGAAGAGAAAGAGAGAGAGAGAGATGAGAGAGGAGAGAGAGAGAGAAGGAAGGAGGGAGGGAAGGAGGGAGGGACAAAGGAAGGAAGGAAGGAAGGAAGGAAGGAAGGAAGGAAGGAA
>PVJS01023919.1:0-29144 GCA_004027185.1 Glis glis
TTTTTTTTTTTTTTTTTTTTTTTTTTTTTTTTACTATTTAGTTTGAAACGGTCTCACTAAGTTGCTGAAGCTGGCTACAAACCTGCGATCCTCCTGTCTCAGCCTCCCAAATACTGGGATTATAAGGGTGCACCGCCATGCCCGGCAGCAGGTGACTTTTCAATAACAGTTTTGTTCTTGACAAAGAAATAGTTTTTAATCATTTACATAGTAAGACCATGGTGAGATAGATGCCTTTACTGACTGACTACATTTACTCAGGATCTTCCAAGCAGCCATATAGAACAAGTGATTCAGATTCAAGAGGTAGCAAAATTTGCCTTTTTCTTTTTTTGGTGCTGGGGATTGAACCCAGAGCCTCTCCCATGCTATGCAGGTGCTCTACCACTGAGCTACTTCCCTAGCCCAGAATTTGCAAATGATTATAGGTCTTGAGTCTTTATTTTTCTTTCCAAATTGCCAAAAATGCACACCAGGAATGGGTCAGCTTTTGTTGTTGTTGTTGTTGTTTACAGTACTAGGGTACTCAGCACCCAAGTGCGCTCTACCACTAAGCTACATCCACAGCCCTTTTCAATTTTTATTTAAAGACACGATCTTGCTAAATTGCCAAGACTGGCCTAGAACTAGCATTCGTCCTGCTTCAGCCTCCTGTGTAGCTGGGATTACAGGTATGGGCTACCTATATACTTCTTTACTAGCCAACAACCTAAAGTGATAGTTCTTAGAGTCTGAGGATCTCTGGAAGTCCCTTTCAGAGTCTATTTCTTCAAGTTGAAATTTACTTTCATAATAATACTAAGAAGTTATTTGCCTTTCTTACTGTGTTGACATTTACACTGATGGTGTAAAAGCAGCGATGAATAAACTGGCTTCTTAGCATGAATCAAGGCAATCGCTTCAAATCTTACTAGTAATAGTCATTGTCTTTTTTATTTCTATACATCTGCAGTTAAAAAAAAGGTAGTTTCACTTAAGAATGTTCTTGACGAAGCAATAAAAATAATTTTATTAAACCTTAGTATTTCAGTACCTATCTTTATTTATTTATTTATTTATTTTTTTGTGGTACCGGGGATTGAACTCAGGGGCTTTCTACCTCCGCACTACGCCCCCGGCCCTATTTTTTATACTTTCTTTTGAAACCGGGTCTCACGAAGTTGCGGAGGGCCTCACTAGGTAGAGAGAGAGAGAGAGACAGGGAGAGAGAGAGAGAGCTGAGGCTGGGTGCGAACCCGGATCCTCCGGTCTCCGCCTCCCAAAGTACTGGGATTATAAGCATGCGCCATGCGCCAGTACCTATCTTTAAAAGTATTCTGTAATATATATTTTTAAATAGTTCAGAACTATTTCATTTTTTTCAGTTTTAGTTCTTACATACTATTAATAGATACAACCCCAATAAACAAAGTGCCTGGCCCTACACATTTTATTTATTTGTTTTTGTTTTATTTTTATGTGCATTGCTGGAGATTGAACCCAGGGCCTGGTGCATGCAAGGCAAGCACTGTACCACTGAGCTATACCTCCAGCTTCTGCTGTTTGCAAATTTTAGTATAGAGATATTGAAAACAATAAAAACTTGTAATATTTGACAAATTACATGAAATTTTGTTAGAAAATAGGATTGTAAAATTGAAATTATGGAGGGTTTGCCAAGCACTGACAGGTAAAATGGGCTGGGTGCTGAACTGTCAGCAGAGCTGACTACAGACACAGTGCATCATTGCAACCAGTTAGAACCACTCTGGTTAATTTAGGCAGAAAAGAATATTGGATCCCATAGAATTTCTGATAAAGTTGGTAAACTGGCTTGGAGACCACTTCTCCAGGAATAATATAAATCTCACGTTGTAGAGCTTGTCCCATAAGCAGTGACTTGGCATTGTTGACATGACACCACATCAATGGGATATACCTGATGTTGCTAGTAGAACCTGAAAGTCATGTAGCTGCTAGCATCCATCAGGTAAAGGAATTACACATGGTCTCTGCTGTTTCTCCTTACCAGCTTCCATTCACCATGATGCAGCTGTGTCTTAGTGGTAGAGGCTAGGCGTGCAAGGGAAAAAAAGCAAACAGTTGACTTTTTTACCTTCTTTTTTTTTTTTTTTTTTGTTAGCAGTACTGGGAATTGACCCAGGGGCATTCTACCTCCGGGCTACACCACCCAGCCCTATTTTTTATTCTTTATTTTGAAACAGGGTCTCACAAGTTGCGGAGGGCCTCACTAAGTAGCTGAAGTTGGCCACAAACCCTGATCTTCCGGTCTCAGCCTCCCAAATCGTGGGATTATAAGTGTGCGCCACCACACCCAGCTTTTTACCTTCTTTTGTTTTTTTTGTTTGTTTGTTTTTTGCGGTACCAGGGGCGTTCTACCTCCGAGCTACACCCCTGGCCCTATTTTTTATACTTTATTTTGAAACCGGGTCTCATGAAGTTGCAGAGGGCCTTACTAAGTAGCTGGGGCTGGCCGCAAACCCGGATCCTCCAGTTTCCGCCTCCCAAGTACTGGGATTACAAGCGTGCACCACCACACCTGGCCTTACCTTCTTTAAATAGGAGGCCAGCTATACTTTATGAGAATATTTCCAAGCATAGGAAGAAAGGAAGGTCTGTTTCTGGGTAGTTAAAACAAAAGCCTCTACACTTACTTTGGGGTTTATAAAGAAAATCCCATGTCTATGTTGTTGATTCAGTAAGTATTTATTTAATAACTACTATGTATAAATTTGTGTACCAAGATCTGTTCACAAAGGTAAATGAATCAAGACAAATGTCTTTGTAGTTCATTGTATTAGGGAAAATAATAATCTGTACACAAATTATCAAAATCTAAGGCAGACTGTAACAAGTTCTATAGATATGCAGGTAGATTACCACCCTGTGCTACAATTATCAATTTATACGTGTATTTTTACTACTGTAAGCCCTCATTGGATTATTTTTAATGTTTACAAGGTTATACTTTCACATAGCTTTAAAGAGTCAGTAGCTTCCAGGTTTTGTTTTAAAAATAAACATTCCAGTCGGGCATGGTGGCGCACGCTTGTAATTCCAGTACTTGGGAGGCTGAGACAGGAGGATCAGCAGGTTCACGGCCAGCCTCAGCTACTTAGTGAGGCCTCTGCAACTAAGTGAGACCCTGTTTCAAAATAAAGAATAAAAAATAGGGCTGGTGGTGTAGCACAGAGGTAGAATGCCCCTGGGTTCAATCTCTGGTACCACAAAAAAAGAAAAGAAAGAAAAGAAACATTCCGTCATCAACCCTATGCCCACCCTCACCATTTCTTTCCCCAAAGTCAGTAATAATTATTTTAGCTGATTATTTTGGTATGTACCCCTGTTATTCTTAGTTACATGCTTGTATTACTACCTCTTGACTTTTCAGTTTTAGAATTTTCTATAGACATCTCATTATAAAAGACAAAATTTGTCTTTTTCTACCTCACTCTGCTTTCACTGCATGCAGGCACTTTTCCCATCCTCTCTGTATGATTATATTGTCATTTTAGTTAGATGAGTAGTCAATATTTACATTGTTACAACTATACAAATGTTGAATAACTGAATTCCTATAAGTAACTATCATGAAGTTTCATTTCCTACTGTTCCTATCTCCCCCATCCCAAGTTACTATAGTTTTGGTTTTCTAGATTACTTAGTTTCCTATCTGCTTATAACTAAATCAACCCAAAATTCTTCTTCATTGTCTATTATAGGTATGTACCACCATCCCCGACTGTCTTTATTTCTTTGATAATTCTCTTTCCTGCTTTTTCTTTATTCTCTCTTTCTAGACCTATTTTTCATATATTGGACCTCCTGAATTGGTTCTCTAATTTTCTTGCTTTCTTTGTCCTTTTATACATTTCTTATCTATTTTGCTATATATTGTAGGAGATTTCCTCAACTTAATTTTCCCACACATCTATTGAGTTTCTTAATTTTGCTGTTATGTTTTTTACTTTCCAAGGATTAATAGTTGTTTCTGTCTGTCTCTCTCATCTGAATGTTCTTTAAAATATATTTTTGTGTGTATTTGTATAGTAGTTCCCCTCATCTGAAGAAGATACATTCCAATATTCCCCAGATGTCTGAAACTATAGATAGTACCAAACCCTATGTATACTATACTGTATTTTTCCTATAATTGTGTTCATTATAAAGTTTAATTTATAAACTAGGCACAGTAAGAGATTAACAAGAATAAAGTGGGATGACTACAATAATATACTATAATAAAAGTTATTTAAAACTTAGGAATTATTTCTGGAATTTTCCATATACTATTTCGGGACCATGGTTGACTTTGGGTAACCAAAACTACAGATAAGTAGAGACTACTGTTTGTATGTGTATATATATATATATGTATTTCTGAGGCATCTTGGGAGGAAATTTAGATAATGGAAAGAATTTAGGTTGGATTTAGTAGTAAGTACATAGAAAATTAACTTTAAAAAAACAACTTGGAGGGACTTTTAACACATTATGGATTTAGTAATTTATCTCTTAGAGAATTTCAGGAAAATTTTATTTTAAATTTTCTAATTTTTGAACAGTCTGTTTCCTCCAAGTTGTCTTTTCTTATCTTTTGTTTGTTTTGGTATCTAGCTTTCATTTTAGGATTCTACCAGATATTTGGTAATCTTTAGTTGTCTACTCATGATTAAATGTGGAGGTCTAATCAACTGACTGAATGCCCAGATGCACACCAACATGACCTTTATCTAGGAAGTTATCCAGGTCCTTTTTCAGCAGAACCCCTCATGTGAGTAGCTTTAGAACTTAACTTTTTTCTAGATCAGGTAGAGTCCTTGGAAAAGAGAAAAAGAGTATTTGGATCTTCTACCTGGAGGGTAAAGACCTGGTTGGCAGTGTGCTGGGAGCCAGCTGGAGAAAGAAGGCTGGGCATTTCATTAGCTGTATGTTCATCCATTGGGTATGTGTTCACTTAATCCTTTTGTTTCAGCTTGACACTCAGCCCCCAGCAGTGCCTGGTGCCTCACAACATGGAAAACCTGTTTTACTTATTTTCTCTAGAAAATAAACTTCCAGGCCTTTGCTTTAGTGGAGAAAAGATGGTCACTTAGCTACCTAGAGCAGTAGGAGGTAATTGGAGGGCATTTGACTCTAAATTCTTTTACTGTCATTTTAGTGAGGTTTGGGAAGGAGCAGCTCTACATGCATGTGTTTATGTGGAGTTTTGGGGCTTCATATCTGTGCTTCCACAACATTTAGCATGGTGCCCATACATAGTAGATATGAAATGTTTGAATGAATGGGGAGAGGAGCTGCATCTTGAAAGCTAAATGAGGTATTGATTCATTGGTAAGTCTTAAGGGGATATAGAAATGAGTCTTTATGGAACCTCCATTCAAGGTCAGGAGGTAGCATGTGTTATGTGAGCATGCATATAAATTCCTATAGAAATTCAAAGGAATAAAGGATTATTTCTTGATGGGAAAAAATCAAGGAAAGGATCCTGAGGGAGGTATCATTTCAGTGCGGTCTCAAAGCGTGGACAGAAATTTGTGAGGTTAGCAAAACAGAAGAAAGGATCTACTAATACGAGCCCGAAGTAGAGAATAGTGAGTAGAAGTAGAGAATAGTGTGGGAGTAGTAGGAGATAGATGTTTAAAACAAAGATTAAAACTGAATTGGGGGAAAGGTGGCTGGTCCTAAAACTTTTAAGCTTAGACTAAAAGCTTTAATTTATGTTCTAGACAGTGATCAGGTATAAAAGGTCATGGATGGGAAATTGAGCTAGTGAAAATCATTGCAAATTAGAGGACTCAAGAGACCAGATATCACAGTATAATGGAAGGGTCTGATCAGATCTCCTGTCCATAGTTTTGAGCAGTTCATTTTCATTTTCCATTTTTTTGAGGGGGCGGTGCTGTCAGATTGAATCAGGGCCTCACACACACTAGGCAAGTGCTCTACCACTAAGCTACATGCTCAGCCCAAGCAATTCATTTTCATCATGCTTTTGAGCAGTATCCTTTACATCTCTATTCCTCAGTTTCTCCAGTTGTAGAATAAGACCATTTTTGCATCAGATTGTCCTCTACCTGTCTCTCAGGAGTTTTATGAGGATCAGATGAAATAATACAAAAGTAATATATGAGGTAAGATGTGTTTTCCCAGTAGAAGGTTTTGAGGACTTTGTGTAGGATGATCATAGTGAGTGTGGGGTTAAGTCACAGATTCAAGAAGCATGTCAAAGGATATCTGACAGGATTTAATGGCTGGCTGAATATTGGGGGAAAACAAATTAGTTCAAGATTTTTCTGAGGGTTTAATTGTGGATATTTTGTTTAAATTGGAGGGATTGAGGAGAAAAAAAAAAGCAAAAAGAAAGGTGCTTAAGAACACACACCTTCAAGATCAGAATTATGGGCTTGGCAATCACTGTCCAGAAGTTAGAAGAGAGAAAGGAGGCCAGAACTAACAGTTAAGGACAAAATAATAGGGCATGGATGTCTGTTTAAGGTTGACCCTCAAAAAGTTGAGTTTTGTAAGAAAGCAGCCAAGCATTGAGAAGAAACTATTGGATTAGCTCCCAGGGTTGGGGCCAATTATATAATTTTGGGGATACAGTGCAAAATAAAAATGCAGGGCCCTTATTCAGAAAAGCAGGTAAAAGTACATAAAGGTACTAACATAGCCAGCTGTGGCGGAGCACACCTACCATGCCCGGCTAATCTTTTTTTTTTTTTTTTTTGCCGTACCGGGGATTGAGCCCAGGGGTGTTCTACCTCCGCACTACACCCCCGGCCCTATTTTTTATACTTTATTTTGAAACCGGGTCTCACGAAGTTGCAGAGGGCCTCACTAAGTAGAGAGAGAGAGAGAGAGAGAGAGAGAGAAAGAGAGAGAGCACTGAGGCTGGCTGTGAACCCGGATCCTCCGGTCTCCACCTCCCAAAGTACTGGGATTACAAGTGTGAGCCATCACGCCCGGCCCTGGCTAATCTTAATACTTGGGAGGCTGACACAGAAAGATCACAGGTTCAAGGCCAGCCTCAGCAATTTAGCGAGGCCTTTAGCAATTTAGTGAGACCCTGTTTCAGAATAAAAAATAAAATAGGGATAAGGGTGTAGCTCAGAGGTAGAATGCCCCTGGGTTCAATCCCCAGTACTACCCAAAAAAAAAAACCCTAGCATTTAATTTAAAGCTCTTTTTCCTTTGAAAGAACATGTTATTATTATAAAACATGATAGAGGTAATAGCAATATGAGTAACAACATAAGTTTCCAGGTTATTTTTAAAGATTTGGGGTCTCATAATTTTATGTAATACAGTAAATAATAATACTTTATTACTGTCATATTTTGATTGATCATGATTTTTAACTTGTTTTTTAAAAAATTCAATTCTTAGGCCGGGCGTGGTGGCGCACGCTTGTAATCCCAGTACTTGGGAGGCGGAGACCGGAGGATCCAGGTTCGCGGCCAGCCTCAGCTACTTAGTGAGGCCCTCCGCAATTTCGTGAGACCTGGTTTCAAAATAAAGGATAAAAAATAGGGCCAGGGGTGTAACTTGGAGGTAGAATGACCTCTGGGTTCAATCCCCGGTACCACAAAAAAAAAAAAATTCAATTCTTAGCCGGACCTGGTGACGCACGCTTGTAATTCCAGCACTTGGGAGGCTGAGACCGGAAGATACGGGTTCGCGGCCAGCCTCAGCTACTTAGTGAGGCCCTCCTCCGCAACTTAGCGAGACCCTGTTTCAAAATAAATAATAAAAAAAAAAATAGGGCTAGGGGTGTAACCCAGAGATAGAATGCCCCTGGGTTCAATCTCTGGTACAGCTAAAAAAAAAAAAATAAACAAAAAAATTATGTTAAAGGGGTCTGTTGTTTGCCTAAAGAGGAATGGAATAAAAATGCTGAACTTATAAAAAATAAATAAATAAAAATTCAATTCTTAGGTCATCAAAATTTATACTTTTAACAACTTGATTTTAATTAGTATAGTTGAAAGTAATGTCAGTCACTTTTGGTAGATTCAGGATTACAAGTAATTTTTAATTATGTGGGGGTATTTGAATATTTCTTCTGCCACAACCTGGAAGCTATACAGGAAATCAAATAGCTTCTCATATATAATTCAGGTTGTCTGTTAATGCATCTTACCATGTTATCTTCAATTTCAAGGAAAAAATAATTTTAAAATGGTCTTCCCTATTAAGAATTGTTTACCCAAAGCTAAATTTGAAAATAGTGTTTTCCATCAAATGCAGTGGTCTTTAAATTTAATTTTTCCTTCTAAGGCTGTGGATATTTGCCTTGCAATGTGCAACTGTTTTTAAAACCAGAAAGTCTAAATGCTTTGACAAATTCCGATAAATCCCTAACATACTAATGTCCACATATGCTTATACTTTGCAGTAATTTAATGACAAAGTTTACTGATTGTCAGTACCTCCTCTCTTGGAGAGTTAATTTCTGCATATTGCTGAGATGGTTTCTAGGGAGAGATGAATAAGATGGCTTTCCATTATATATCTCCAATGCAGAGCCACACCTCTTTCCTGGGGCCACTGCCACCATTGCCACTTCCAGTCTAGGCTCAATCCTGGCCACCTGTTGAGTACCCCGTGGTGGTCTGGACTGTCTCAGGTACACGATTTGGTCACGCAGCCAGGCTACTGCTTGCACACATGATGGCACCTGACCTATTTCCTCTGTTCATGCCCCACTGCCCCATTGATCTTCACTTACAAACCACAAGTTTGAAGATAAGGTTATCAATAATTTCAAAATAGTGATAGAGCATTAAACCAAGCACAGGCCCATTCTGAGAGCAAGTCCTGTGTAACTGCACATGTTGAATACCTAGTAACTGGACCCTGCTCAGTTGTACTGCCAAAATACAAAGTTCAAAGGCTGTCAAACTGCCTATATATTGGTTTGTTCCAGACTTCCATAAAATGAGTTATTTCGCCTTAATGACTTCTACAAGTCATTAGGGACACACACAGTAGTTTTCATGCAGGTGTTCACTGAGTTTGTTTTAAAAAGTACTCCCCTAGTGGAGACTTTCTGTAGGAGCTTTATGGACGCTGAACTCCCTAGCTGCCAGAACTATGACTTTGAATCAGGCTGGGGTTCTAAGAGACAGGCCTTTGAAATGGAGTTCAGACAGATTATGCTCACAAAATACTCTGCTGACTTAGTTTGCTGGGGTTTGTTATTAATCTTTCTTTAAATTACCACTTGAGTTTTATTTCTTATCTCCATTTTGGTTAAAGGAAAGGGACCATGGATTATTATTTAACTCTGACCTTTGGCTACTTGACTAATTATGTATTCACATGTAGCTTACTGGTCCTCAATGCTAATAAACAGTTTTGCCAGTTGTCAATACCATACTTTTCCTCTTAGTCTTGTACCTATTTGAGAGATTTTTTTTTTTTTTTGCGGTACCGGGGATTGAACGCAGGGGCGTTCTACCTCTGCGCTACACCCCCAGCCCTATTTTTTTATGCTTTATTTTGAAACCGGGTCTCACGAAGTTGCGGAGGGCCTCACTAAGGAGAGAGAGAGAGACGGAGAGAGAGAGCAAGAGCTGAGGCTGGCCGAGAACCCGGATCCTCCGGTCTCCGCCTCCCAAAGTACTGGGATTACAAGCGTGCGCCACCACGCCCGGCATATTTGAGAAAATTTTAAAGAAGGAAATCAAGAACTTGCCTCCTATAGCCACTATTTATTGTTTTTCTTCTTTAAAACTTTAACAATATTTTTTAGAGAAAGTTTCTCTAAATGTATTTTGTCCTTGTTAAAATGGACAGGTTGAAACAATCAGTATATACAAAAGGTAAAAAAAAAAAATTCAAAGTTAGCCAGGCACAGTGGCTCACACCTATAATCCTAGTACTTGGGAGGCTTAGACAGGAGGAGACCAGTCTCAGCAACTTAGCGAGACCCTGTTTCGAAATAAAAAATAAAAGTTGGGTGTGATGGTGCACACCTGTAATCCCAGTACTTGGGAGGCTGAGACAAGAGGATCTCAGATTCGAGACAGCCTCTGCAATTTAGGGAGACTTTCATCAGCTTAGGAGACCCTGTTTCAAAACAAAAATATAAAGGGCTCAGGGTGTAGCTCAGAGGTAGAATGCCCCTGGGTTCAATCCCCAGTACATTAAAAAAAAAAGCCAAAGTTAGCATACGAACTCATTTATACTCAACTTGTTTTTTGCTTCCTACAATGCACTTTCTCTATTGTAAAATGATGTTGTCAGTGAGCTAGGATTGCAGCTACTGCTTTGATTCTTCCCTTCTCCCCTTACCCTCAGACAGAGATACTTAATCAAAACTTCCTAACTGATGGGTCACATTCTTTGCTGTGTCAGGATGAAGTTACAGATGATCAGGATACTGACTCCTGTCCTAAGGGTGGCCTGGTAGGACCTGGAATGCTTAAAGCTTCTGGGTTGGTTGTCTCTGACTGAAGATGTCCTCTTCCATTTACCCTAACTTGTTATGAAACAGCATGTCCTAACTCAAAAGGTCAAGGAAATGAAATTCCATATTTAAACAATTACTTTTTAACTATATGTAACCAATATCTTTGTTATTTAGTATTTACTTATAATTTTATTTAAGGCAAACATCTAGCCAACAGGTAATATACTGATGCTGATAAATATTAGGAAACGTATAGACCAGTATTTTTTCTGCTGATTATTTTGTTACTATTTATTATTATTTTATTTTTATTATTTTATTATTTTTTTTTATTTTTATTTTATTTATTTTTATTTATATTATTTTATTATTATTATTTTGTTACTATTTATTATACTGTTGAAAATAACAAGGCAGTTCCATTTGATTATTGTGGTTGACAATAGAAATCTTTAAATTTAATGCTAGCAGCACAGATTATAAGCAGAATGTATTTGAAAGATATGTATAGTCCAAGAGGAAGTACTGGGTTTTGAAATTGATTAGTACCAGGATGTTGCGTCCCTCCATCTCCCAATTCCATTAGCATGTAATAATTGCATTCACCATGTATATGTGAATTTATTTTGACAGAGTTTGGATAACTGAAAATTTAGATAAACTGTAAGAAGTAGTTATTTACAAAAAGTGTATTGGAGTAAAAAAGGATAGTAAGTTCATATTATTAGTCATGATGAGTATAATTGCTAGCTCTGTATATTCTATTTATCTGAAAGGGGCAGAAACTTTAGCATCATCTTATTTTATTATGAGATTTAATTTGCACATCAGAAATTTTTCTTACTAGTTACTTATTTTAATAATTTATGCTGTTATTTTATCTGTGGCTTAAATTTTTGAATGACAGTATCTTCCTTATTAGTTGAATGTGGAAAGTTAAGTAGAGTATCCCCTTGATAATAAAGAAAGGGATCCTCAGAGTTTACCCACAGCTGCAGTGGTAAGCTGCCCTCTCCTGGTCATCTGTGCCATCTAGAACTCCCAGTGGGTCCTAAGGAAAATCAGACATTTTGCCAAATAAGTAGATGTTTTAATTGTGCCTGATACCAATGTTATTCTATTTTGTGACTCTGGTATAAAGCTCTGTTGTAGCTCCTTTTCATCTCATAAAAAAAGACATTATTGGCAGAAAAATTGGCCATTTTCTCTCTTCCACATATTCTTGTCATCATTCCTTCCACCAGAGATTTTTGCCCATTACTTTAGTCTTAATGGGCACAATTTGTGCTATCCTTTGTTTATTAAATTCTTGAGATTTACTTTGAAGATGTTCCTTAGTCTTTTTATGCCCCTTGGGGGGAAAAAGGCTTTTGAAAACTACCTTAAATAGGTGAATTACCCCAAATCTTCTTGTTAGGGAAGATATTTCTCACATATTTTCTTAAAATGGGCATCACATTTTCTCTACTCCTGTTAATCATTTCAGATTTGATGTGACTTTACCAATGATTCTTCTTAAAATCAATGCTTATGTTCTTATTTTTTAATTCTAGATTTTTCACATCTTATTTCTTATAAGCCCATCCTTAACTTTAGACTTTGGCCTTGAGGATCTATAGGATTAGTATCACTTACAATGCTTAACAAAACTTTAATACCAGACTATTGATAAGAATACCTTTTAGAGTTTAATTTTCTTGTCAAATGTCGCATATTATCCCTACTCCTTTTTTTCTTGATTTACCAGGAGATCTTTTTATTATACTCTTACTCTTGTATTTTATATTTCAAAAATGGAAGGAAAGAAAGAACAAAACCTCTAGTTTTTATTATACTTTCCAGTAAAATTTGTAGCTTGCTACTAGTTGATATTTCTATTAAGATTTATAGAAAGCCAGGTATGTTGGCGCATGCCTGTAATCCCTGTACTTGGGAAGCTGAAACAGGAGGATTGCAGATTCGAGGCCAGTCTCAGAAACTTAAGGAGACCCTGTTTCAAAATAAGAAAATAAAAAGGGATGGGGATGTAGCTCAGAGGTAGAATGCCCCTGGGTTCAATGCCCAGGGGTACCACCAAAAAAAAAAATTTTTTTTTTCATAGAAGATGTTTTATGATATATGTAATTTCTAAAGTTCATACTCATTTTAATAACTCAGTATATCTCATTCTTTACTAAGGAATGATACTAATATATCTCCTAAAAATCCTGTTGAGTTCAAAAGACTAAAAGACTTCAGACCTTTTAATTTATTAATTACTTTACCTTTTAGGTAGTTTTATGTAGTGATTTTTTTTTAACTTGGCAAATGTTACTGTGTGATACAAATATGCATTTGGAGAAAACTGTGGCCACAAAGACAAATTAGGATATTTGGAGATTTTCCCCCCAAAACTAGTTAGAATTTACTACTATTTTCAAATTAAAACAGAAAAGCCAGTCAATTATTTTTTCTGAAAGACTAAGACCCTAATTGATACTTTAAAATTACTTATGAAGCATAATATCAAAAATATAACTTTTTAAGTTTAGAAAACTTCAAAATTAAATCAAAATTGTGGGAAGGAACTTTTTTTTTTTTTTCTTTTTTTGCGGTACCAGGGATTGAACCCAGGGGCGTACCCCCGGCCCTATTTTTTATCCTTTACTTTGAAACCCGGTAGCTGAGGCTAGCCACGAACCGGGATCCTCCAGTCTCCGCCTCCCAAGTACTGGGATTACAAGCGTGCCCCACCACACCCCCGGCAGGAAGGAACTTTTCACAATAAGGACAGGCCATGTGCCACTTCATCCTCAACCTGTCAGTTTTGTCATAGTAAAGATTCATAGCTGCTAAGACCTGACTTGAATTTGATGACCATGGATAAATAAGAGCTAAAGATTTTTTAATTCAATACATGCTTTATACTTACATAAATGTAAAAATGATAAATCTTTGCTTGTCAGTGGTGATGAAAATATTTAAATGTTTAAACACCTGATTTTGAGCCCTTGCTAATAAGTCACTTACTAGTTATGTGACAAACTTACCCAGTTTCTTCCTTTATAAAATGGAGATAATATTAATTCTTATACTGGATACTTGTGAAGATTAACTAAAAAGAGTATTAAGAGCATTTTGTAAACTATTAAATGAAAAACAATTGTAAAATGGTTTAACTTATAAAATTAAAAAATGCATTGAATTTCAAAAAAAATGCATGACATTACCAAAAGGAAAAAAGATAATATGCCCATGTTTAGCCAGACTTAATGGAAGACTTGATTTTTCTTCTCATAATCACATAATTACAATTCTGTGTCAAACCTGTGTACTAATAAAGATTTTTAACTTGCTTTTTTTGCGGAAGGCAGTGAATTGTATAACATTCATGCAAACCACTGCATTTTCTATTGTGTATTCCATGCAGACCAAAATAAGATTTAAATATTTAAATTTTTTCCTCATTAAATCTTGCTTTCCTGACTTATTCCAGACTGCAAAGGACTAGAAAAAGAGACATTTAACATATTAGTATGGTACCAGTTTTCTTATCTGATATTTCTGAGTCTGCTTCCTTATAAGCACAAACTTAGCAGCAAAAATTTCTAGCAGTAACCAAATTTCTGTCTTTATATTGCTTGGGAATACTTCAATACTGAACACTGTTTTCTCTAGTCTTCCTCAAAGCAATTAGACTTGAACTCTTATCAAAGAAGAAGAATGTCCTGTTAAAAGAGATGCTAAATGCCATATATTTAAAGTATAAGACTAGGCTCTTCTAATGTTTATGTGTTAACTTATAACAAAACAAGCTTTGATTTGTGTTTTCCTACATTTGAGTTTGCATTTCTGAATTTATGTATGTATGTGGCCGTGTAAGGTAGAAGATAAATTTGGTAGCCTAGGAAACCTGTATCCCATCAGGAGAGAAAACAGATGTTTTTCTCCTGGTAAAGAACTGTAGCTATCCATTTAGCAGTTATGAATCTCTTTCCTACATAATACCCTTGAGACAGGAGTCTTTCAGCAGGCAGAAACAAGAATCACATGACTTATTTTTTCACTGTATGGAACCAAATACACTTGCGCTCTTTCATGCCTTCAGTTTAAAAAAAAAAAATGTAGACTACAGTTGGAATCACATGCCTCCCTTATCGGACTGAATTATTTATTTCGTAGGATCAGTGAGTAGGAGACATTGTCAAAGATCATGAAAGTAAGTTCCCCATTCCCCCCATTCCTAATCCAGCCAACCCCAAACATCCCGTTGTTTCTAGCCATGTTTTTATTTACTAGTTTCTGGTTTTCAGTTGTTTTATTTAAAAATGACATTATCCAAGTCTTAAATATATTTCTCTGGAAAGGCCAAATCCTTTTGATTATACTTAAGAATCAACCTACCTTGCTCCCTCTGCATGTTACCTTGTCACTTGTCTCCCCTCCCACCTCTCTTTTAAAGGGTCTTCTCACATTGCTGCTGGACTAATCTTCCAAAAATAGAGGTCTCAAGATGGCTTTCCTGTTTTCGAAGACCTTCCCATTGCCTATAAAGTTCAGTATTGCCCTAAGTTCAGCTTAGAATTGAAGCCCTAGTCTACTTTCTAGTCTTTGTGCCATAGCACTCATTCCCATCATCCAAACTGGATGATTCAGTCTTTCATACTTCACTGCCTCATTGCTTCTTCACAAATCAGTCTCTCTTTTTGGGGTAATTGTCTTTCTTTTCCTTCAGTCCCTCTCCAAATCCCAGCATGTTGAAATATAATCTTTTACTAAAAGATTTACCATAATTCCATCTCTACTTATTTAAGGTCAGACTTGGGAAGAAAAGAGTAGAAACTACTTCCTATAGCAATATGGTTAAAAAACAACAACATATTAATTCCTTTTTTAAGCTAAAAAGATTTAATCTACTTCATTTCTATAGTTCATGCAAGAAAATAGGAATGACCTTCCCAAATGCAAGTGTTTAATATGTAAAATTTCATTACCATGTTTAAGAATATTCTGCCTAATATGCTGCTTAGGTGTCAAGAAATGATGATGTGGCCAAATAGTACAAGAAAAAGTGAATTAATTGAGGCTCGCTGTGAAACCCAGAGGAACTACTACTACAATTGTAGATTTCTAAACAGGAAGACTTTGATAAATCATTAGGATATGCAATTAATGTTTTTAGGGTAAAAATTGCAAGATGGAGCTTTACACTCTAATTGTCATATTTGTAACAATCTTTGTAACACAAAGCATGTTGTTGGCACTTGATTCAAATTTTATTTATCTCTGGTACTGGGGATTGAACCCAGGGACATTCTACCTCCAAGCTAAACCCCCAGCCCTTTTTATTTTATTTTTTTTGTTTTGTTTTTGAAACAGGGTCTTGATAGGTTGCTGAGAGTCTCACCATGCTGCTGAGGCTGTCCTCGAACCTGCAGTTCTCCTGTCTGAGCCTCCCAAGTACTGGGATTACAGGCGTGCACCACCACTCCTGGCTTGACTCAGTTTTAAAGACATCTACCAGTGATAATTTGGAAGGTAACTTGCGAATTTTCCTGTGAATCCTGACATTTGGGGAAATAAATTCAAAGTTTTCTTCATATACATTGGTGAGAAAACATATTGAGAGATAGAGGTATTCTGTTCAGAAAACAGTTCATGGGATCTGTCTGTACATTTAATTTATTCATTGGTGTTAACTCTCCATTGCTGTGACTAAATCCTGAGAAAAACAACTTAAAGGAAGAAAGATTTGTTTTGGATCATTGTTTCGGTCCATAGTTACTTGGCCCCATTGCTGTGACCTTGTAGTGAAATAGAACAGTATGTGTGGTGGAGCAAAGGTGCTTGCTTCATAGTGACCAGCAAGGAGGGGGAAGGAGCCGGGACAAAATATATGCTTCTAGAGCATGCCCCCAGTGACCTACTTCCTCCAGCTAGGCCCCACCTCTCACAGTTTTCATCACCTCTCAATAATGCTATCAAATTATGAATCTATCAGTGAATAATCCACTACTGAGGTTAGAGTCCTCATGATCCGATCACTTCCCAAGAGCCCCCACCTCAGAACATTGCTACACTAGGACCAGGCCTTCAGTATATGACCCTTTGGGAGACATTCCAGATCTAAGCCAAAGCACCATTCAGACCCAGTTTCAAAAGGCTTTGGGGGGTGAATCATAGAGTTCATTAATCATTAGCTTTTCTTGGCTAAGATAATTACTATAATTTCAGAGACTATGATGATTGTCTAGTTTGGTGATCTTCTGTGATCCTTAGAGATAGCACTGTGATTAAGGTGAGATGAATCTTCCTAGCTTAATAGCCAAAATGATGTACACAGCCCTAGAACAAACCTTACCCTTCCATTCTCTACTTGAGCTTCACATTCCCTCCTGCTAGAAATGTTCTTGCCTTTTGTGTGTGTGTGTGTGGTACTGGGGATTGAACCCAGGACATTCTACCTCCAAACTACACCCCCAGCCCTATTTTATTCTTTATTTTGAAACAGGGTCTCACAAAGTTGCGGAGGGCCTCACAAGTTTCTGAGGCTGGCTGCGAACCTGTGATCCTTCAGCCTCCCAAGTACTGGAATTACAAGCATGGGCCACCACGCCCGGCTTTGCCTTTTTATTTAAAATAAAATTATTTCTACTAATCAAATTGCATCATCTTTAGAATGGAAACTCTCTAATCATGTCAACACAATTTTTTCTTCTCTGCA
Source organism: Glis glis (assembly GCA_004027185.1). Classification (NCBI taxonomy): domain Eukaryota; kingdom Metazoa; phylum Chordata; class Mammalia; order Rodentia; family Gliridae; genus Glis; species Glis glis. The sequence continues at coordinate 17,121 of PVJS01023919.1, forward strand.
CCCTGTTAGCATTTCTCATAGTACCATTCATTTAACTTTTTTCATGTACTGGTTTTGTCTTTATCCTTTTGTGTATAACTTTCTTCCCTAACTTGATTGTAAGTTGCTCAAAGCAGGAACCATGTTTTAGAATTTTTGTTCCCCCTGGTACTTAGCACAGAGCCTAATACATAGCAAACACTGTGTGAAATTTTGTGAAAGCTCTTGATATTTCTGATGTGCTCTCAAACAGGCTACTATTATAAGATAATGAGATTTAATTCAATGTGTTTCTCTACCTGACCAGTAAAGTATGCAGAGATTCCTGACCTATCAGGTATTTTTTTTGCAAAGGCAAAGATTGTGGTCAACTTCAAAAGTCATGAATGCCCTCTGAACCCTGTCCTACCTACATCAAAAAATCAGCAGAGCTGGGCATGGTGGCACACAACTGTAATCCCAGCTACTCAGGAGGCTAAGGCAGGAAAGTCACAAGTTCAAAGCCAGCAACTTAGTGAGACTATGTCTCAAAATCAAATTTTTAAGATGGGCGTGGTAGCTAGGGATATAGCTCAGTGGTAGAGCACTTGCCTAACGTTCACAGTCCCCAGTAAACCCCACTCCCACACATACCCCCCAAAATCAGCAGAACTTCTAGTGTTTTCAAAGCTGATCCGATGATCTTAACCATGATGATTATCCATCATGATCTTAACCATGTGTGATTATCAACTCTGGCATTCAATTCAGAATAGGGTCCTTCTATGGTTAATATTTAAGCTGAAATCCAAAAGATGATGAGAATTAACTAGTTTAAGTGGTGAGATGAAGAGTGTTTTCAGCCAAGGAAATAACATGTGCAAGGGCCCTCTGATGGAAGGGATAATGACTTGCTTGCTGTCCTGAAGGAAGGCCACAGCCAGAAGGTAGAGTGTGAGGGAGAACACAGGATAAGATGCAGCAGGAAAAGCAAGTAAAGGTCAGAAATTGCAGTCATTGTGGGCCATGTTAAGGTTGTTGATCTTTATTTGTAGAGCAGTTGGAAACTAGTGAAGTGTGTGAAGTTGAAGCTATAGGATCAGATTTGCATTTAGAAAAAAATCACTAAGCTCTTGGATGGAGAATGGTCAGAAGGCCTGTAGTAGATGCACAAGGACTAGTTATGAGGCTATTAGAGCAGCCCCAGAAATGACATATTTTTATCATAGGATAGTAAGGTGGCTGTGGAGAGAAAGAAATGAATATTCTAATTTTTTAAAGTAAAATAAATAGGACTTGGTAAAGAATTCTATATAGTAGATGAGGGAAAGGAAGTAAAAAAAAAAAACAGCCCCTAGATTTCTGATTGTACACTGCATGTCTGGAAATGTCATGTACTAAGGAAACACTGAGAAAGGGACTAGTTTATAGGAAATGCAAGGAATGTACTTTAAAAATATATAATCTGAAGCCAGGTGTGGTGGTGCAGGCCTGTAATCCTTATACTTGGGAGGCTGAGACAGGAGAATTGCAGGTGCAAGGCCAGCCTCAGCAATTTAGTGAGGTCCTCGGACCTTGGAGAGACCCTGTTTCAAAATAAAAAATAAAATAGTGAGACCCTGTTTCAAAATAAAGAATAAAAAATAGGGCTAGGGGTGTAGCTCGGAGGTAGAATGCCCCTGGGTTCCATCCCCAGTACCGCAAAAAAAAAAAATAAAATAGGACTGGGGGTTACATATACATATACATATAATAGGACTGGGGAACATATATGTATATATACATATGTATATATATGATCTGCAAAAACCAGAAAGTGGGAAACCATAGAATATTACCTCATTTCTTTAATAAGTTATTACAAGGAAATGAGGATTAAAGGGAGGAAATATGGAAGGGGGAACCCATAGATTTGGATATTTAAGTATTAATTTATTATAATGAACCCTTTTGGGATCATATATGAGATAATCGTATATGAATTTGTGTATGTGAGAGATAGTCAGAGACTGAGAGTTGAACCCAGAGCTACACCCCCAGCCCTATTTTATATGTTTTATTTTTTGTTTGAAACAGGGTCTCTTTAGGTTGCTGAGCCTAGCTGCGAACCTGTGATCCTCCTGTCTCAGCTTCTCAAGTACTAGGATTACAGGCATGTGCCACCACGCCTGGCTTAGAGATAATTATATATGAATTCTAATTAATAATTGATTAATTATTGTTGATTTAATTTTAGAAGCATATTAAGTATTGTTACTTCTAAATGTCCTTTTTGAGAGAGCATGCTAAAATTTTTTACAGATGCTACAATGTCTGGGATTTGCTTAATAATCTAAGGGAAGTTCGTAGGGATAATAGTTGAAATAAAATTGGCCATGAGTTGAAAATTGTTGAAGTTGAATCTGGGGGGGGGTTCTTTTGTCAACTTTTGTATGTTCAAAATTTTCCAAAATAGTGAATGACTGAAAAAGAGCACACATAGGCATTATATGGGAAACGTTATACCTGGGGGGAAAATTATCATTAATAACGATTTTACGTACTGTATATTTTTAAATATGAAACTTTGGGGGAGAAACAAATTTTAAAGTTTATTCCCATGGTTAATCCCTTTAGTTTTGTAAATATCTGCTGAGTTTTGTGTTTTGACTAGTAAGTAGGATTTATATTTTCATATAGCCATCAAATTGACTTCTAAGCCTCCCTAATCATCTTGTCGTACCCTGAAAATTGTGTGAATTTAGTGTTCATCATTCCTGTGAATTTAAAAACTATTCAAGGTGAGCATGAAACATGTATAGAAAATTATATAATAAACACATATGCAATCACCTAGGACGAGAAATAGGACCTAGCAGTACCCCTGAAACTCGTGCCTTCTCTACCACGTGTCTCATCCTTCCTCTTCTCCATATCCAGTGGATATGTCCACTACTCTGACATTTATGGAAATCATTTTCTTGCTTTTTGTTTTTTTTTTAACTTCTCTTAGAGTATAGTTGTCTTTACCCCCGTGTGTTCATTACACTTTGATTATACATTTATGTATGTATGATGTTCTTTTGCATGTTTTCAAACTTTATATAATTGGCAGTATTTTATAGGTATTCTTCTGAACTTCTCTTTTGTTTGCATTCCATTTGTACGATTCATTCTTTGTTGATATTTGTAGCTCTAGTTCGTTCATTTTTAGCAGCAATGTAGTGCAGTCATATGCAGCATTACAATGCTTCAGTCAATAACAGACCACATGTTCTATGGCAGTCCATAAGATTTTAATAAAGCTAAGAAATTCTTATCCCCTATAATGTAGCTGTTATAGCATTGTAGTGTAACATGTTGCTCACTGTATTTGTGATAATGCTGGTGTAAACAAATCTATTGTATTGCCAATTGTATAAAAGTATAGCACATATGTACAATAGATGATACATGGTAACAAATGACTATTACAAGTTTACATGTTTAATATACTTTTAATGTTTTCATGCTTTTTGTGATAATACTTCCCCTGGTTTTCTGTATGGTTTTATCACTGATATTTGCCCTTAATTATATTGTTTAGTTTTACCTGTTTTTGAAGTATATATTCATGGAATCATGTAGAACATACATTCTTTGTGCTTCTGGCTTCTTTTACATAATGTTATAGTTTTTTTTTAAAGGGTTTCACTAAGTTGCTGAGAGTCTCAACGAAGCTGGCCTCGATCCTCCTGTCTTAGCCTCCCAAGCGCTGGGATTATAGGTGTGCACCACCACGCCGAGCCTGTTATAGTTTTTTGTTTGATTTTTATAGATGTAGCATATTTCATTGTATGACTATACCAGAGTCTATTCATTCCTCTATAAATGGACATTTTGGCTATTACTAACAGAATATTCATAGCAATTCTGTGGTATTCTTATTCTTCACCTTAGTATATAATGGCAAACTCTTTTTCTAAAGTGGTTATGCAAATTTATATTATAACCAACAATGTTTGAGAGTTCCCATTGTCTACATCTTGCCAATACTTGATATGATTAGTGTTCTTAATTCTATCTATTTTGGTAGATGAATAGTATTATTTTATTGTGGATTTAATATATATTTACCAGATGACTAAATGATATCAAGTACGTTCCATATATTTATTGGTTATCTCAATATCCTCTTTGTTAAGGAACTATTTAACTCTCTTGCTAGTTTTTCACTTATCTTAATAACTCTTAGGGATTATTCATGTTTTCTAGGCATGAGTTATTTCTTTGTTGGGCAGATATCTTCTCCCACTCTGGTGTGCTTTTTCGCTCTCTTAGTGGCATTTTGTCTTGTTTTGTATTTTGATGAAGAAAAATGCTTAATTACAATGTAGTCAAGTTACCAAATTTGAATTCACACTCTACCTTTACCTACCGTGTGACCTTGGCCAGCTTTTGGCTTCAACTTACTTATCTGTAAATAGATGGAAATAATATCCATATCATAGAATAATGGCAAAGATTAAATAAGATAAAGCACTTATTATAGAGCTAGTCACCTAGCAATCCCTCAGCAGATGTTAATTGCCTTCCCCATCATTTAGGGTGCTCATTTTCATACTGTCTTTTGGGAAATTGGGTAGTATTCATGAGCCATTTGCAAATGAATGTTTTAGAAATTAGAATTTCATGTAATTACCCTAGGAATTTAGAAGGTGGCCTAAAATAGTAAATCATAATTAATTTGCCCAGAGAACTAAAATGTAACATTTTCTCTGATGAAAAGAATTTACACTCAATATGGGATCCTTGAATAATAAGACTCATGACTAGAGTATCTTATCCAGAAAATGAGAAGTGTTAGTTAAAAACAATCTAAACCCTGTACATAATGCATGGTATTTAGAACTATGGGTAGATCTCTGCCTTCAAGAAGAAAGCAAGGTTTCTTAAATGATGAGGAATTACTAATCATTCCATTCCGAAGTACCTTCTCCAACTTCTTGGAACATTCTGGTGCTTACTGATGGTTTTTCCTCCAGTCCCATCATTCATTCATCCAACAGTAACTTACAGAATGTATTCTCTTATACTGTGCCATGCCCTATGCTAGGGACAGAGCCGTAAATAGTATACTCAATCTTTGCCTGAATGGAGCTAAGAAAGAAGAGTGGAAGATTTGTAACCATGCCAAAAAATTCCAGAGTTCCACTTTTGGGGCAGAATTACTCAAAATGGACTAAGCATCCCATGTTATACTGTGAGCAAAAAATTATGTTTAATACATAAAATAAAAGTGTTTATATACACACATATCACTCTAAAGCATATTTTAATTCTTAAAATATTTCAAGACACTAGAGACTAACCAAAAGAAACAGAAACTGGCAAGAAGTCAGCACTTGTAATAAAGAAATAGCATTGAATGAGCCGGGCGTGGTGGCGCACGCTTGTAATCCCAGTACTTGGGAGGCAGAGACCAGAGGATCCGGGTTCGCGGCCAGCCTCAGCTACTTAGTGAGGCCCTCCACAACTTCGTGAGACCTGGTTTCAAAATAAAGTATAAAAAAAAAATAGGGCTGGGGGTGAAGCCCGGAGGTAGAACGCCCCTGGGTTCAATTCCCGGTACCGCAAAAAAAAAAAGAAAAAAAAGAAATAGCATTGAATGAATTTCCTGGTTTTATTAGTTTTTTGTCTGAGGTCAGTCATTGATGTAGCATGGAAGTGGCTAGAACTGAGAAGTATATTCCCAGTCTTAACTGATCTTGAGAATCAGAAAACTGGCTACTAAAGCAGTTTGAAAATGAAGGGGAATTCACAGAGGAAGATCCCAAATTCTACTCATAAATGTTTGTCACATCTTTGAACCTTCAGCCAAACATCAACACTCTTCAGAGGAATGTAACAGAATCCTTGGTCTCTACAAAGTATGATTTGCAAAGTCTAGCAGACAGTCCAAAATTAACAGACATGCAAAGAAACTGGAAAATATGATGCATACTCAAGAAGACAGTCAATGGGGATAGACTCTGTGAGGACCAAAATGTTGGAATTAGCAGACAAGAATTTTATAGTGAGACCCCATGTCAACATAAGAAATAAAAAGGGCTGGGGAGACTCAATGCTAGAGTATCCCTGGGTTCAATCCCCAGTACCAAAAAGAAAAGATTTTTTAAAAGAACAGAGCCTCAGTGACACACTGAAAAATATTAAAAGACCTAATACGTGTCATTGGAGTTTCAAAAGGAAAGGTAAAAGAAAAATGGGGCAGAAAAATATATTTTAAAGAGATAGTGAGATAGTGAGATAGAATTCCCCCAATTTGGTGAAAGACATAATTGTACATATTCAAGAAACTCATAGTCAAATTGGCAAAAACCAAAGATAAGGAAAAAAATCATGTGAACAGCAAGAGAAATGAACATCATTAAAAATGACAGTTGATTTATTAGGTACAATGGAAGGCAGATATGGTGGAACATATTTAAAGTTTTGGGGGAAAGGGATATGGAGGGGGAGATTTGGAGGGAAAACTGTCAACCCAGAATTTTACATTCAGCAGAAATATCCTTCAAGAATCAATGCCAAATAAAGAGCATTTTAGATTTAAAAAGTAAAATTTAGGTGGTCAACAAGGTGGCATCAGAGTAAGGACACCAAGAGGAGCCTGTCTCTAAATTGTCTCGGGTGCTCTGAACTGAACAGCCGTACACATCCCATACTACTTTCGTGGGAGATAGGAACTAAAGACAGTAACATTTAAGAATACATAGACCCGGGGTGGTGGCGCATGCTTGTAATCCCAGTACTTGGGAGGCTGAGACTAGAAGCCCACTGATTAACACCCAGGCTGAAAAAGGGTAAAAAAAAAGGGCAACCAATCAGACACGGGAGAACAATAACCCCGTCCCAGACTGGATCACCGGACCAGCAAGAACCTTCAGAAGATCAAAAAAATCTTATAACCATCAACCTGAGGCCTTTCTCACAGACATCGGGATCATCAACCACAAAATCCCACAGCCCCAGGACAAATAGACAGAGAAGGACAACTACATCCACTTCCATCACAATCCACTGGTCCTCCCCACACTGGGAAGGAGAGGTGAGTGCTACAGCCTCACAGGATAACTGAAAAGAGTCCCCCCCCAAAAAAAAAGAGAGGGTGGGGACACAAGCAGTCTGTGGCTGTAGCCACACACAAAAATCTGAGGAATAGAGCAGGTCTGAAAGTTGCAGACCCACACAGCCTTCTCTGGGAAGCGCAGTGTCCCCACCTGTGCCTAAAACAGCCCCGGAGGGACTCAGCGGCAAGCAGAGGTGGGAAGCTGAAAACGCCAGCATTCCCCACCTGCAACCCAGACAGCCCAGGAGGGACTCGCCTAAACGGGAGGAGAGTGCCAGCGTTACTGGCCTGCACCCAGGTGGAGGGAAAGAGGGACACCGGCAGCAGAGAGGCAGACTTCCCACCTGCGCCCAGGCTAGGCTGAGAGGGACTGGGCCTGACGTGCAGAGAGTGCCGGTGTCCCCCACCTGTGCCCAGGCAGAGAGAGAAAGGGACACAGGCAGCGAGTAGGGTGAGCCTTCCTCCACTTGCACGTAAACAAGCCAAGACAGAGGGACTCAGGAAGCAGAGAGTGCCAGTGTTCTTCACCTGTGCTCAGGCCAAATAGGTGAACCACCACAAAAGACTGTCAGACACCAAAGACAAACTAACTACCACTGACAAACGGAACCAATCAGCAGCCTGTACATTGAAGTTTGAAAACGCAAAGGGTACAAACTGACCTACCCACATCTCTGAGTCTGCCCCCTATAACAGAGGTGACAGACAGGTCCACGGACCTCAACACCTGGAACTCATCAACAACACCATTGCAGCGGACAGAAGGAACCCCAGAGTAATTGCAAACCAGTACCAACAATCTACTGGCAGAACAACAGTGGGGTGATACAGGGCACAGATATCGAAGAACATATTAAAGGGTGATAAACACACAACAGAGAGCTAAGAATAACCATACAGTAAAGGCTAGTCACCTTTAAGGCACACCTAGTAATAAATATCTACCTCCAGAACAGGTTACTATACAGGGAGAGTGATTAGACATAGGAAACCTACAGAGTGAGAGAGATACCAAAAGCAACAAAGATATAAACATAAGAAACCTGAAGTCATGGGAAGGAGGAACAACAAAGAAACAATGAGCTCCCACAACTCCACAATAATAGAACCCATCACCACAGAAATGCAGGGATTGCCAGGACAATTCAGAACTTTAGTAGTAGAAATGATACAGGATTTCCGAAAAGAATTCAGAGACAGCCTGAAAGAAATGAATGATCAAATAAGCAAAGAATCTGACACCCAAAATAGGAGTCAAATAGAGGCTCTGTAGGAAGTGAAGGGTGCAATCACTGAAATGAAGGCATCAATACAAACTATTAACAGTAGACTAGACCACATGGAAAACAGAATCTCACTCTTAGAAGACGACCACTCCAAAAGTGAGCGCATCATATATAATATAGAAAAATTCGACAGCATGAATTGGACATCGAAGAGATCTCAGCCAATTTGAAAAGAGCAAACCTAAGAATAATAAGCGTAGAAGAGGGAATAGAAACCGGGCGTGGTGGCGCACCCTTGTAATCCCAGTACTTGGGAGGCGGAGACCGGAGGATCTGGGTTTGTGGCCAGCCTTAGCTACTTAGTGAGGCCCTCTACAACTTTGTGAGACCCGGTTTCAAAATAAAGTTTAAAAAATAGGGCCAGGGGTGTAGCTTGGAGGTAGAACGTCCCCGGGTTCAATCCCTGGTACCACAAAACAAAAAAGAAGAGCGAATAGAAGTTGAAACCAAAGGAATAAATACTTTTTTCAGAGAAGTAATATTAGAAAATTTCCCAAACATAGAAAGGGAGGTCGACACCCCGGTACAAGAACCATATAAAACCCCTAATAGACAAGATCAGAGAAGAGGTTCACCACATCACATAATGGTCACATTGACTAACGTAGAGGTCAAGGAGAGAATCTTAAAGGCAACCAGAGTAAAAAACCAAGTAATATTCAGAGGCAAACCAATATGAATCACTCCCAACCTTCCAAACCACGTCATGAAAGCCAGGAGGGCCTGCGGTGACATATTCCAAACTCTGAAAGAAAACAACTTCCAACCAAGATTTACCTACCCAACAAAGATATCTATAAAATTTGATGGGGAAATAAAAACCTTCCGCAACAAACAGAAGCTGAAAGAATTTATGTCTGCCAAACCAGCATTAGAGAAAATACTCAAAGAGATTAACTATAAAGAAGAGATAATAAATAAACGCCAGAACCAAAGAAGCAATAACTTCTATCAAACAGCCAACTAAGAAAAGAAAAAAAAACACTACCTCAAACAGAAGTCAAAACTCAAAATGTTAGGAATTAAGAATCATCTCTCAATAACCACACTGAATATAAATGGACTGAATTCCCCAATCAAAAGACATAAGGTAGCAAAATGGATCAAAAATCTTAATCCATCTATATGCTGCTTACAAGAAACACACCTTACAAGTAAAGACACTAACAAACTAAAAGTAAAAGGCAGAAGCAAGGTAATCCACGCTAGTGGAACACAAAGACAAGCAGGGGTAGCAACTATGATATCAGACAAGTTAGACTTCAAGGCTAAACTTATCAGAAGAGACAAAGAAGGACACTTTTTACTGGTAAAAGGAACAATTCAGCAAGAGGATATAACGATAGTCAAGATTTGTGCCCCAAGTATAGGTGCAGCCACTTTCATAAAACAAATTCTTCGTGACTTAGTCACACATAGATCCTAATACAATAATATTGGGAGACTTCAACACTCCTCTCACACCACTCGATCGATCTTTAAGACAAAAGGTCAGTAAAGATGCTGCAGACCTAAGGAACACCATAAACCAAATGGACCTACTAGACACATACAGAATATTCCACCCAACTACAGCCAAATTCATATTTTTTTCAGCTGCTCATGGAACCTTCTCTAAAATAGTCCATATCCTAGGCCACAAAACAAGTACTAGCAAATTCAAGAAATGTGACATAATCCCCTATGTATTTTCAGACCATAATAGAATGAAACTAGAAATCAACTGTAAGAAGACACAGAGAAATCTCATAAACGCGTGGAGACTGAACATCACACTGCTGAATGAAGAATGGGTCATAGAGGAAATAAGGGAAGAAATTAAGAAATTCCTAGAAACAAATGAAAATAGGGAAACAACATATCAAAATCTCTGGGATATGTTGAAAGCAGTATTAAGAGGAAAATTCATAGCACTGAGTGCTCACATAAGTAGAACTGAAAAACACCAAATAAAAAACCTAATGACACACCTCAAAGCCCTTGAAAAGCAGGAACAGTCTAACCCCAAAGCCAGTAGAAGACAGGAAGTTATTAAAATTAGAGCAGAAATCAATGAAGTGGAGAATAAAAAAATACAAAAATCAACAAAACCAAAAGCTGGTTTCTCGAAAAAATACACAAGATAGATAAACGATTAGCCAACCCAACCAAAAGAAAGAGAATCAACCCAAGCCGGGCGTGGTGGTGCACGCTTGTAATCCCAGTACTTTGGGAGGCGGAGACTGGAGGATACGGGTTCGGGGCCAGCCTCAGCGCGCGTGCGCACGCTCTCTGTCTCTCTCTGTCTCTCTCTGTCTCTGTCTCTCTCTCTCTACCTAGTGAGGCCCTCTGTAACTTCGTGATACCCGGTTTCAAAATAAAGCATAAAAAAATAGGGCCGGGGATGTAGCGCGGAGGTAGAACCCCTCTGGCTTCAATCCCCGGTACCGAAAAAAAAAAAAAAGAGAATCAACCCAAATTACCAAAATAAGAGATGAAAAAGGAGATATCACCACCGACAGTGCGGAAATCCAGAGGATTATCAGAAACTACTTTGAAAAGATATACTCAAACAAAATGGGAAAGCTAGAAGAAATTGACAAATTTCTAGACACATACAACCTTCCCAAATCGAATCAAGAAGATATAGAAAAAATTAAACCAACCAATAACAATCAAAGAGATTGAAGCAGCACTAAAGAGCTTACCATCAAAGAAAAGCCCAGGTCCAGATGGTTTCCCAGGTGAATTCTATAAAACCTTTATAGAAGAGCTAATCCCAATATTCCTCAATTTATTCCATGAAATAGAAAGAAATGGGACTCTCCCAACTACATTCTACGAAGCCAATATCACATTAATACCAAAACCAAATAGAGACAGCTCAAGGAAAGAAAACTACAGGCCCATATCATTGATGAACTTAGACACAAAACTTCTAAACAAAATACTAGCAACACGCATTCAAAACCACATCAAGAAAATTATACACCATGACCAAGTCGGGTTTATCCCAGGGATGCAAGGCTGGTTCAACATCTGTAAAACAATCCATTAACAGAACTAAAGACAAAAATCACATGATCATTTCAATAGATGCTGAAAAAGCATTTGACAAAATCCAGCACCCATTCATGCTAAAAACACTGCAGAGAATCGGAATCGAAGGAACATACCTCAACATCATAAACGCAATATACAATAGGCCCACAGCAGTCATACTGAATGGGGAAAAACTTTGAGAGTTCCCCTTTAAAACAGGAACAAGACAAGGATGTCCGCTGTCACCACTGCTTTTCAATATAGTACTTGAGACTCTAGCCAGGGCAATAAGGCAAGAGAAGGAAATAAAAGGAGTACAAATAGGAAAAGAAGAACTGAAACTATCTCTATTTACAGATGACATATTATACTTAGAAGATCCAACAAACTCAACCAGAAGGCTTATAGAACTGATCAAAAAATTCAGCAAAGTGTCTGGATACAAAATCAGTCTTAAAAAATCAGAAGCTTTTCTGTATGCCAACCATAAATCCACTGAAAAAGAAATCCAGAAGACATTTCCACTCACGATATCCCCCAAAACAATAAAATACTTGAGAATAAACCTAACCAAGGAGGTAAAAGACCTCTACAAGGAAAATTGTAAAACATTGATAAAAGAAGCCGGGCGTGGTGGCGCACGCTTGTAATCCCAGTACTTTGGGAGGCGGA
>PVJS01023920.1:0-29144 GCA_004027185.1 Glis glis
TGAGGCCCTCTGCAACTTTGTGAGACCCGGTTTCAAAATAAAGTATAAAAAATAGGGCCGGGGGCGTAGCGCGGAGGTAGAACTCCCCTGCGTTCAATCCCCGGTACCGCAAAAAAAAAAAAAAGTATATAACATTTTTATTATTTGAAGAGTCATTTAGAGATTTAAGCCTAAGACAAAGCAAAATTTACATCTCTCTCTGTATCTTTTATTATAAACAGATTTAAATGTTGATTATAGTATTGGCAATGCACAAAGGATACTCATATAGTTCTCCTAAATATTCTAGCAGTGAAAACACTTTTTAATAAAAGATGAATGTCAAATGAGTTTGCCATATTGACCATCAGTGAGTCTGGGCATTGGTTTATAATTCTGGTAGGAACTGAAAATACACCGCAAAACTTTATTTTCAAGTAGTTGTCAATTTCCAGAAAATGGTATGTTCCACACACTTTTCAGATCTATTAAAATTGATTAAAATTTATGGCAGAATGTTGGAATTTCTTACTTTTAAGATATTACCAAGGAAATTTCATATATTTCTAAGAAGAAAGAATGACAGTGCTTTGTAGTGTTATTATGACATTGTACTTCCCAATGGTTGCTACTAAATTTTTCTTTTTAACAGAAGAAAAAAAATCAGGATTTGAATTAACCACAAATTAAAAAGCTACCAGATTGATGCTAATATTCTCAAGGACAATGTTTAGAAGATTTTTAGGTAATCTTGCTCAATAACACAGCTCATTCCTCATTTTCCCATAAAACTTCCATAAAGACCTAATTACCCTTCTATTGGAACCATATTTTCCAAATTTTTTATAATTTTTAAATTTTTTATAATTTTCAAATTAAATGAAAAATACCTTGTAAAACAACTTTTGGGGGAAATAATGTGTTAGTATTTCCTTTCCCAATTGTCTAGACACAAAAATATGCTGAAAGATATGAAAATTATAGATTCGCTACTAAAATCAAACTTGTAAAGCACTCCACTGAGACAAGTAAACACTTATTTTTCAAGCTTGCCAGCATAGTTCTGTTTCTTTAAATAGTAAATAAAATGTGCATTAGTTGTCCCTTAAAATATATTTATTTTTCATCTAGAAGTCTAAAATGTGGTTTTGAACAATATTTTATTAATTTATTCTCAAGCCCCTTTTTACGTTTAATCATAGGGAGCTTGACTTCAAAAAGAAATTCAAAACCCTTTTTTCAGATGTTTTGATAGGTTATATCTGTCAACGTTATAGCTTTTGGTTCCACGTACCCCACACACTTAAATGGTTCACATTTATTCAAATCTTTACCATCTTAGAGCATGGGGAAGATTAACTATTTTTTAAAACTGGTGATGTTGAGGTTTTTCTGCCAAGAAATAAATATTATTTTAAATAACTTATATGTATTCTAGAAAATTTATAAAATATACGTGAAGTGGTTAATTTAAAATAAGTCCTAACAACTAGGGATAACCACTATTTGTATTTTATAGATATCCTCCTGCCTTCTTTTTTTCTTTCTTTTTTTGCTTACACATCTGTACACACACATGCTTTTTTTTTTTTTTTTTTTTTTTTTTTTTTTTTTTTTTTTTTTTTTTTTTTTTTGCGGTACCGGGGATTGAACTCAGGGGCGTTCTACCTCCGCGCTACACCCCCGGCCCTATTTTTTTATATTTTATTTTGAAACCGGGTCTCACGAAGTTGCGGAGGGCCTCACTAAGTAGAGACAGAGAGAGAGAGAGAAAGAGAGAGAGCTGAGGCTGGCTGCGAACCCGGATCCTCCGGTCTCTGCCTCCCAAAGTACTGGGATTACAAGCATGCGCCACCACGCCTGGCCCACACACATGCATTTTTAAAAATAAAAGTAAAATTATACTATCCATGCCATTTGACTCATGAACACTTGTCATAGCATAAAATCTTCCTCAACAACATAATTTTTTTTTTTTTTTGCGGTACTGGGGATCGAACCCAGGGGCATTCTACCTTTGAGCTACACCCCCAGCCCTATTTTTTATTCATTTTGAAACAGGGTCTCACTGAGTTGTGGAGGCCTCATTAAGTAGCTGAGGCTGGCCACAAACCCGGATCCTCCTGTCTCAGCCTCCCAAGTACTGGGATTACACGCATGCGCCACCACGCCCAGCTTCAACAACATGATTTTTAAATACTGCATACCGCTGTCCACTGTATCTTAGTTTAACCAGTCCCCTCTAGACACATTTACTTCTAATACTTTTAAGCAGTGGTTTTTAGATTTGTCATTGAAGAGTATTAAATGGCCAGTTCTCCCCTCCATGACTCCTTTTGTAGAGGTAATTTTCTAGCAAATTCAGGTAATAAAGAATGAAGGAATTTAGAGTCAGAGACCCTGAATTTGAATCCTGCTCTGCCACATACTGGTTATGTGACCTCAAATGGGAATAACTGATATAAAGTATCTATACAGAATAAACATTTCTTGATTTCCTTTCCTTACTTACCCTTGTAATTGCTTTGCCCAAGTATAATGCTGACCTTAAGGAACTTTGTAAAGACATTTTAATGTTCTTATTCCCTGGACAAAACAAAGACAACTGATTTACATTGGCTGCTAATACTCATTTTCTACTTGTCATTGTTAACTTACTTGTTTTTGTCTCTTTTTCTCCTAGAGATAAGATTTCAGTTTCCACAGCTGACTGGAGTGCTTACTCTTGCTTTCTTTATTCATAATTGTATTATCACACTCTTGAAAAACAACAAAAAACAAGAAAACAATGTGAGTAATTATTTGAGGCATTGGTTTTTGTATCACCTGAGGATACCTCTATACATTAGTGTTTGAGGCACTTTATGTTCGGAGGTACAATTATGCTGTTTGTTTCAGGGTCTTAATTTTTAAGTTTAAACCATAGAGCAGTGGTCAACAAAACTTTTTCTATAAAAATTCAGATGGTAAATATTTTAGGTTTCACAGACTATACGGTTTTGTTATAACTACCCAACTCTGCTGTTGTGATATAAAAACAGCCATAGACACTCGATAAACAAATGGAGGGTGACTGTGTTTCAATAAGACTTTATTTTATAAAAACAGACAATGAGTTAGATTTGGCCCATGAGCCATAGTTTGCCACCCCCTGCCGAAGAGCAACCACTAAAAAAATAGTTGTAGCTAATAAGCCAATAATGGTAATAAAATTACAAAAAAAATACCAAACTGATCCAAAAGAAGATAAGGAGAAGGGAACAAAGAATACATGGGAAAAAGAAAATAGCAAGATAGTATGCTAGATTTAAATCCAATCCGAGCCAAGCATGGTGGTGCACGCCTGTAATCCTAGTACTTGAGAGGCTGAGACAGAAGAATCCTAGGTTCTCAGCAAGCCTAGCAACTTAACAAGGCCCTCCACAACTTAGTGAGACCCTGTTTCAAAAAATAAAATAGGGCTGAGGGTGTAACTCAGAGGCAGAATGCCCCTGGGTTCTATCCCCAGTACCTTAAAAAAAAAATACCACCAATTAAAAAAGAAATTGTCAGATTTGTAAACAACCAAATCTAACTACATGCTGTCTACAAGAAACTTTAAGTATAAGGACATGACAATAAAACACTAAACATAAGAAAAGTGGAGCAGTTCTATTAATAACAGACTTCAGAATATAGAATATTGCCAGAGATAAAGAGGAACATTACATAATGATCCTTAGGGATCCATATATCAAGAAAACATAATAATCTTAAATGTTTATTCACCATTGACAGAGCTTCAAAATTAATGAAGTAATAGTTCAGAAATTGAAAGGTGAAATAGAGAAATCCACAATTATAATAGAGATTTTATATCCCCTCTCCCTCAGTAATTGATAGAATAGACAAAAATAAGTAAGGATCTAGAAAGCATGAAAAGCACCAATAACCTACTCGATCTAATGGATATTTATAAAAGTCTTCTCTCTAGCTGGGCGTGGTGGCGCACACTTGTAATCCCAGACTTGGGAGGCTGAGACAGGAAGATTGCAGGTTCAAGGCGAGCCTCAGCAACTTACTTAGCAAGACCCTGTTTCAAAGAAAAAAAAAAGGGCTGGGGGGTGTAGCTTGGAGATAAAATGCCCCTTGGTTCAACTCCCAGTACCAAAAAATAAAAATAAATAAATAATAAAAGTCTTCTCTCAACAGCAGAATGCATATTCTTTTCAAATACACAGGAACATTGGCCAAGATAGACTATATGCTAGGTCACAAAACAAGTCTCAATAAATTTAAAAGGACTGAAATTATGCAAAGTATGTTCTCCAGATGTACTGAAATGGGATTACAAATTAATAACAAAGACATATGGGAAATTCAGAAATATGTAGAAATATTCCTAAATGATCAGTGGATCAAGGAAGAAATCACAAGAAAAAGATAAAAATACCTTGAGATTACTGAAAATGAAAACTCAACATACCAAAACTTACAGGATTGCAGTTAAAGCTGTGCTTAGAGGGAAATATATAGATGTGAACACCTACATTAAAAATGAAGAAAAGCCGGGCGTGGTGGCGCACGCTTGTAATCCCAGTACTTTGGGAGGCAGAGACCGGAGGATCCAGGTTCGCGGCCAGCCTCAGAGCTCGCTCTCTCTCTCTCCCTGTCTCTCTCTCTCTCTCTCTCTCTCTCTCTCTCTCTCTCTCTCTCCTTAATGAGGCCCTCCACAACTTCGTGAGACCCGGTTTCAAAGTAAAGTATAAAAAATAGGGCCGGGGGTGTGTAGCGCAGAGGCAGAACGCCCCTGCGTTCAATCCCCGGTACCGCAAAAAAAAAAAAAAATGAAGAAAGATTTCATATAAACAACCTAACCTTTTACCTTAAGATATTGGAAAGGGGGCTGGAGATATAGCTGTGTTAGAGCACTTGCCTAGAATGTGTGAGAATCTGAGTTCAATCCCCAGCACCTAAAAAAAAAAAAAGAAGATATTGGAAAAAGAAGAGCAAACTAAACCCAAAGCAAGCAGAAGTTAATCAGTTACTTTTTGCTTTGTCTGCAGATCTTGAACTCAGTTTGACAGCTTCTAAACCATATAAGTAACAATCATGATGAAACTCTAAATGAGGTCTATACAGTTGTCAGTGAAATACAGAGGAAGTAAGGATTCCCTGGTTCTGAGAAGGCTTCGAATAAGGGGTAATCTTTGGCACAGTCATTATGAAGCCAACAGCTTTCTAAGTTGAGGGAAGTTGGCTCTCAAATTGGGCAAGCATTTAAGTCCATCTCTTCTATTTTTGTAATCAGTACTTGGGAGGCTGAGACAGGAGGATTTCAGGTTCGCAGCCAGCCTCAGCAATTTAGTGAGGCCCTCCAAAACTTAGTGAGACCCCATTTCAAAGTGAAAACTAAAATAAAATAGGGCTGGGGTGTAGCTCAGGGTGTAGCCCTGGGTTCAATCCCCAGCACCACAAAAAAAAAAAGAAGAAGTATCCAATGAGAAGGAGGCAAGCATAGTTGAAATTATTCTTGGTAAGTTTTTTTTTTGTGTGTGTGGTACTGGGGATTGAATCCAGGGGCATTCTACCTCCGAGCCAAACCCCCAGCCCTATTTTTTTTATTCTTTATTTTGAAATAGGGTCTCACTAAGTTGCAGAGGGCCTAAGTAGCTGAGACTGACCAAGAACCCGGATCCTCCAGTCTCAGCCTCCCAAATACTGGGATTACAAGCATGTGCCACCATGCCCAGCAGTAAGTTTTTACAAAGAAATTAAACACTCTAATGCTCGATGTTTCTGATATTTATTTATTTGTTTGTTTGTTTGTTTGTTTATTTATTTATTTATTTATTTTGTGACAAGTTCTCACTACGTTGCCCAGGCTGGTCTCGAACTCCTGGGCTCAAGCAATCCTGCCTCTGCCTCCCAAGTAGCTAGGATTACAGGTGCCCAGCTGTTTCTGATATTTAAGTTATAATACTAAGCCAGGTGTGGTGGCCCACACTTATAATCCTAGTACTTTGGAAGCTGAGACAGAAGGATCGCAGGTTCACGGCCAGCCTCAGCTACTTAGTGAGGCCCTCCACAACTTAGTGAGACCCTGTTTCAAATTAAAGAATAAAAAATAGGACTGGGGGTATAGCTTAGAGATAGAATGCCCCTGGGTTCAATTCCCAGTACCGCAAAAAAGAAAAAAATTATACTATATAAACATTAGTTTCACTATTTTTCATTTCCCTGTATATTTGTAACCAAAAGTAAGAGAGATTTTAATGTTTTAACAAATTTTAAAGACCACAAAACAATCATAATTTTCCCATTGATTATTGTGATTGCTTTGCACAGTTTCAATTTGCACAGTAATTTTTAAAATCTTGCACTATTGTTGGGCGTGGTGGCGCACGCTTGTAATCCCAGTACTTGGGAGGCTGAGACAGGAGGATCGCAGGTTCGCAGCCAGCCTCAGCTACTTAGTAAGGCCCTCCGCAACTTAGTGAGACCCTTTTTCAAAATAAAGAATAAAAAATAGGACTGGGGATATAGCTCAGAGGTAGAATACCCCTGGGTTTAATCCCCAGTTCCGCCAAAAAAAAAAAAATCATGCACTATTATACAAAGTGAGGACTATGCTCAACTTGTTGCTCCCCAAAATTCTAAAGTAGAATTGCTTTTCTAGAAAATTACACTAGTTTATCAGAAGGGTATATGCCCCACTGTGAGACTTTCAGGATGAATAGAGGTGGGTGTTTTATTTCATGGTCCCCTGAGGGCTGAGGGAAGAGTCTCTGCTTTTCTTATTAGAACACTCAAGAGGCTGGGGTGTGGCTCAGTGGTACCGTGCCTGCTTAGCATGCTTGAGGGCCTCAGTTTGATCCCCAACACCAAAAATAAAATTTTTAAAAAAAGGTAGAACACTCAATACCATAAAATGAGTGCTTATTTCCACTGAATTTGTGGACTAGAGCTTTGTAGAACTAGTATGTTAGGTTCAGCTTATAAAATTTGACTTCAATTTTTGTTGCTTATAGAAAATATTTTGAAAACAAAGGCTTACAAGTAAATGTTTAAATGGATGATGTTTTCATACTGTCTTCATTAAAACTAGGATATGAAGTAATGGTCTAGTGTTCAAAAAAGTTATACTTCATGTTAACTTCTTAAAATATTAATAATTACTAAGGACAGAATTAACATTTATGAAATACCATGTGCCAGCAACATTCTAAACACTATATGTAAATGTATAGTCTCCTTTTGATTATACTAAAATTGCCTTTTATATTAGCATAAATCAAGGCAAATAAATACTATATTCTGGGAAAAACTTTTGTCATTGAATTATTTAATGATTAAAACCTTTCATCGGGTTTTACTAAGTAATTTGACTTATAAAAGTCCAGCTGATATGGTGATATAATTTTGGGGGGAGATTAAAGTCAGAAAACATGAAACTTGTCAGGGACTCTGAATTCACAATGTTGGTATTAGGGTATTCATTCCAACCTCTGTAAACAAAGGTTTGAAAGTAGAAAAGAAGACAACAGAAAAGAAAAGCCTCCTTTCTCTTCTGTTAGATCTAAAAACATTTGTGAAGAAGAAAGAATAAGGCTTCTAAATAGGTGTGATCAGAATTTTTCAGGTTTTCAGTTTGACTTAATTTTTTATTCACTAAACCTAACTTTTTATAAGTATAACAGGATATCATTTCTATTCCTTAGTAAAACATACCTTACAAAAAATTAGGGAGTTGAAGGTCATCCAACTCCTTCCTTATCAAAATATATAGTCCCAAATATATAGTCCCTGTTACCCTCCTGGATATGTGGATTAACCTCTTGATAATTCTTTTTTTTTTTTTTTTTTTGGTACTGGAGATTGAACCCAGGGGCATTCTACCTCTGAGCTACATCCCCAGCCCCTATCCTCCTTTTTTTCTTATTTTTGAAACAGGTCCTTGATAAGTTGCTGAAGCTAGCCTCGAACTTAAAATCCTCCTATCTCACCCTCCCCAAGTACTAGGATTACAGGTGTGCATCACCATACCCATCTCTTGATATCTCTTCATTGTGTTCAAGTCAGAACCTATGCAGTGCTTTTCTGTGTGTGTACGTGTATATGTCGTCATAGGGATTAAACCCAGGGGTGCTGGGGTGCTGTACCACTGAGGCAAATTCCAGTCCTTTTTGTTTTTTATTTTGAGACAGGGTCTCACTAAATTTCCCAGGCTGTCCTT
Source organism: Glis glis (assembly GCA_004027185.1). NCBI lineage: Eukaryota > Metazoa > Chordata > Mammalia > Rodentia > Gliridae > Glis > Glis glis. The sequence continues at coordinate 8,195 of PVJS01023920.1, forward strand.
CAACTTGTGATCCTCCTGCCTCAGCCTTCCTAGTAGCTGCAATTCTAGGCATGTGCCACCACGCCCAGCTATACAGTGTTTTTGTTTGTTTAGTTCTGTCTTGTTGTATTGCATGCTTTGTTCTTTATGGTTTTGTTTTTGCAGTGCTGGGGATGAACCCAGGGCCTCACACATGCTAGGTAAGCTCTCTATCACTGAGCTGCATCCCCAGCCCTCCTGCTTTGTTTTTTAAACAATTCAAGGCACCCTATATCTTGTTATTTACTTTTTCCTTCTTCATACGAGTCTGTAGTGTACTTGGCCGTACACCAGCAGAAGTAGGTCTGTGTGGTCAGTATGTCGTTTTTCATAGTAAGTGTTCCACTGGATAGCATTTTCACTATAACAGTACATGGAAAAAGTAATAAATTAGGCTTAACAAACAGAATATCCCTCCAAACTTAACTTCTGGTCCTGTTGGACACCCAGACCTTATTCTGAATTAACATTCTACCTGTCTGTAGTTCCCTCCAATCAATCATGTCATCTGTTGCTTATTCATGAAGTAGAACAGATTATTTTATTGATACAGGTTTCTTGACATATAACCAGTTCATATTGTCACTTGTGTCTCTTTTTAAATATATTTTTTACTTAGAGCCTCACTTTTTAAAAGATAGCATTTTTCTACCTTTTTCCATTAAATGGGGTCAAGAGGCCATATCTTTGGGTCCAGTACAATGATGGCTAGGGTTTTAGCCAAAGAAAAGCAAGCTTCACTTATGTGCGTGCTAATCTGAAGTGGCATGGTTTTCAGGATCATGATAAATCTCAGCTGCTTTTATAATAAAAGCATCATTTCTGCTCATTGAAGTATTTTCAGGTGAAAATAGATATGCTATTCCTAACCCAGTTCTACTGAATGTGTGTGGGAGTCCTGTGAAGAAGAGCTTCCCTGATTTAGTATTGTTCTTGTATGTCTATAGTTCTCTATTGTGCTCATTAGTTATAACTTGTTGCCTCTTTCATTTTTTCATTATTAGTGTTATTAACTGTGACATAAATGCATTGGAGACTGGTAAGCTCTCTGTCAAAGTAACTAATGGAATGCAGTTTGGAGCCAGAAAGACCTTGATTGAAATGTTGGCTTTACCAACTACTCACATTGTAACCATGAACGAGTTTTGTGGCTTTGCTAGACTTAGTTTATTTATCTATAAAATGAAGATATTGACTGTCTACATTATATGGATGTTATGAGAATTAAATAACACCTTTATTATGCTTAGCCCAGAACCTGACACCTGGAAGCAATTAATAAATAAAGCCAGTGTGCTTAATATTTCTTTTATTTTCTTTGGGGGCAGGGGTACTGGGGACTGAACCCATTCTTCCTCTGAGCTAGACCACCAACCCTTTATTTTTTATTTTGAAACAGGGTCTCACTGAGTTGCTGAGGTTTCTGAGACTGATGTGGAACTTATGGTCCTCCTGTCTTAGCCTCCCAAGTACTGGGATTATAGGGGTGTGCCACCATGCCCAGCTGTGCTATTTCTTCTCTACATTAATGAGTTCCTCCTATATGCCAGGTTCTGTCCTAGGTATTGAGGATATGTAAAGATGGAAAAGACACCATCCCTGTCCTCAGGATTTCATAGTCTAGTGATATGAACCAATTTAGCAAAGAATTGAAATATCAGCATGATACGAGAACTATTAAACTTGACTGTTTTTTGAGTGTCGGGTACATTTTCTCTCCACTTGAGAACCTTTATATCATGAATATAGGTTACTTTTATAATAAAAATTAATGACAGTCACAATACAGTATAATAGTTGATATATCTGAAATATATGTATAATACTGTAAGAACAGAGAAGCAGAAGGAAGAAACTATCCTATTGGGAAACCCTTGCACATTAACTTTGTATCTTCATCAGCTTTCCCCCACAATATGCTTTAAGGTCTATTTTTTGCAGGAAACCAGACCAAAATAATGTGGTGATCAGGTGGTATATAAGATAGAGACTATCTATGGAATGGTGGCTATCCCTCTATATACAGCTCACTCTAACACAACTGTTTGCCTTCCAAGATTTCTTTTACAAAGCTACCTCTGTTCTTTTTTCTTTTAGGACAATTTTTTATTATTTTTATGCACAGAAAACTCAACAGTGTACATTTAACCCAGTTTAGTAGCAAGATCTTTAGCTTTTGCCTTTTTCAGCTTGGCAGTGTGAGCCACAGATGAAAAATATGGAATGCTTCACGAATTTTCATGTCACCCTTGTGCAGGTGCCATGCTAATTTCTGTGTCGTTCCAGTTTTAATACATGTGCTGCTGAAGCAAGCACCTACCTCTGTTTTTGAATGGCATCAAGTAGGTTGAGAATGGAATGACTTTTAGACATCATAGTGGGAGACTACTATTTGATATGACAATAGGCATTGCTATTGCTTTAGTCCATTTGAGAAGAAAAGTTATCCAGAAAATCAGAAACATTCCCAAATTCCAGATGTCCAAACATTCTTATTGTAGTATCAAACTTAACAAAATTGTATAATGTTTTTCTAATTTATATTCTTAGCTTTCAAAATAATTTGTGTTTAAAATGAAAAATGAACAGACTTATGGCCGCAGTTTAGTTGTGCTGAATTGTTTGGCTGTACTTTTAGTGGTGATGGAGACAATTTTCAAGCTGTGGACTCTGTTCTGTTTGGATCTGACAGCTGGCTGTATTAAATATCTTGGAGCGTTTTACTTTGCATGAGGAGGGAAGGGTGGGCTGGTGAGAACAGCATTGGAAGAAAGCAAGCCACTTTATTTAATGTTCTGTGTTTGTTTGCTGATTCCAGTAATAACATAGTGCAGCTGTTTGAACAGCTGCCTTTTGATTTCCTTTTGTTTACTGTTTAGGTTTATTAAGCTTGTCTTTAATACTTATTTGTTGTCTGTTCTTTAACTAGCTTTCTTTCTTTATTGAATATATTTTAATATGTTCCACTCTCTTGTGATCTAGGCATGCTTTGATGTATATAAGTTAATTTACTAAAGAAAGAACTTTTAAAATTTTGCAGATCATACGGAAGGTGGCTTATACTTACTTTCTTGTTGTCCCTTAGCTTTATTATTGTAGTTAAGTATTTTATAATTTGGTAAGTAAATTAACCTTTTGAAATTAAGTCAGGATTTCAATCATGTTAAGCCACAATTTATGTTCATTTCCTAAGTCTGCCAGTAAGTTGCTTAGTCTATATACTCCAGACTAGCAAGAAAAATAAAAAAGGAAAAAATTGACAGACTAATTTTAAAGTGTGTAGATTTTGTTTAACTACTTTCTTTGAACAGATGGGCTATCTAAAAAGTATACACAGACATTCACAAAGTAAAAAAGATAAAGATATTTTGTATTTGTTTATCAGTCTTCTTTAGTGTGTTTAAGTAAATTCGCTGCAAATGTCTTCTCATTATGGGAATTTTATTCTGTATTTACAGGTGAGGGACCTGTGCGTTGCATATGTGCTGGTGACGTTAACTTATCTCTATATTGGAGTCCTGGTTTTTGCTTCATTTCCTTCACCACCATTATCCAAAGATTGCATTGAGCAGGTAAGGCACTGTGTGCTCTCTCTCTCTGGGATTGTTTATACTGTCACACATAAATAGTAGGTAGGATGATACAGGAACAAGATATAATAGCTGGGAGAATACTGTCTCTGCCATCTACTTGACCTGTGGGGATGTAGGCACCTTCCTCATCCTTTCTGAGCTTTAGTTTCCTTTTCCATTAAATAGTGTAATACATACTCCTTTTGATTTTAAGATGAACTCTGAAATAACATACTACATACCAGCACCTTGTGGTGCTCAAATAAATGACTACTATCTTGTACATATATTTCTCTTTGTGTCGAGAACTGTTAGAAGTAATTCTCATGAATTTATGAAATCTCCACAGAGAATCCATTGAAATACCTTATTTTCCGAAGCCCAGATCTAGAAATGCCCTGGATAAACTGTTGTTAGTTCATAGTCTCTAATGATAGACCCGACTCTCATTTAGATACTGAGTAGCAGGCAGCAAAACAAAGACAGACTATTTGGCTATTTAAAAAGAGAGATAAGCCAGGTATGGTGGTGCACATTTGTAATCCCAGTACTTGGGAAGCTGAGATAGGAGGATCACAGGTTCGTGGCCAGCCTCAGCAACACGAGACACTCCACAACTTAGTGAGACCCTGTTTCAAAATAAACAATAAAGAAATAGGACTGGGGGTGTAGCTCAGAGGTAGAACGCCCTTGGGTTCAATCCCCAGTACCACAAAAATTAAAATAAAATAAATAAATAGATGATAGATAGATAGATAGATAGATAGATAGACAGACAGACAGACAGACAGACAGACAGGCAAAGAGCCAGGTGTGGTGGCGCTTGCCTGTAATGTACTTAGGAGGCTGAGACAGGAGGATCACAGGTTTGAAGCCAGCCTCAGCAACTTAGCAAAACCCTATTTCCAAATAAAAAATAAAATTGGACTAGGGATGTAGCTAGGAAGTAAAATGCCCCTGGGCTCAATCCCCAGCACCACAAAAAAAAAAAAAAAAAGAAGAAGAAGAAGAAGGAAAGAAAAAGAAGAAAGAAAACAGAAAGAGACAGACAGACAGAAAGAAGGAACAAAAGAAAAACTCCTTACTAAAAGGTTGTGCTAGGTGTATTGGCACACACCTGTATTCCCAGCTACTTGGAAAGCTAAAGCAAAAGAATTGTGAGTTCAAAGCTAGCCTCAGAGACATAGAGAGGCCCTGTCTCAAAATAAAAATAAAGAGCTGGGCTCAGTGATAGAGTGTCCTGGGGTTCAATCCCCTGTACTGAAAAAAATTTTTTTAATAAAATAAAAGCTGGCTATAAGTAATAATTTCTTTGACTTAATCTATCAAAAACTTAGGAATCGCCAGGCGTAGTGGCGCACGCTTGTAATTTCAGTACTTGGGAGGCTGAGACAGGAGGATCGCAAGTTTGTGGCCAGCCGCAGCTACTTAGTAAGACCCTCCGCTACTTAGTGAGACCCTGTTTCAAAATAAAGAATAAAAAATAGGGCTGAGGGTGAAGCTCGGAGGTAGAATGCCCCTGGATTCAATCCCCAGTACCGCAAAAAAAAAAAAAAAAAACACCGTAGGAATCATATACTCTCTAATGTGACTGAAGAATTTCTCATGAAAAACAGCATTTCCCAGGTGACTTTTGTTTCTAGCCAGAAGAAATTCCTCTACTCCAGAACAGTGGAATATACAGTATTTACTACAGCTGAATTATAAAGTTTATTTCAGCAGAGTAATGTTAATATAAGTGTTCTCATCTCTATACGAGAAAGTTACTGCTCTTATGATAGTTTGAAATATTCTTATTCTCCTGATTTTCTTGATTCCAGATATTCTTTGGCAGCCAGATGTTTACTGAAATTTTCCTATTATGAACAGTCCCATACAAAACCCACTCCTTTGGGAATAGAAATATTTGTGGTATTTGTATTTGAAATGAAAAATATTCTGAGTGATAAAAAATTTATATACCAAACTAAAATGAAAAGGGTTATGAAGGATTATAGAAATAAATCCTTTACTAGTTAGTGACAGACTATTAACAATGAAGTACTAGCTGATAGATAAACTCTCACCTTATTCTAGAATCTTTACTTTGAAGCTGCTACAGCACTTCAGAGGAGGAAAAGCAAGAGAGCTAGTGAAGATAAATTAGAATTTAATTTAATTTTCCATTTAATTCATTAAAAACCGATTTGGGGTTTGTGCTTATACCTTAATAAAGAGTATTGCTTCTCAGTCTGTCTGTGGTGAAGAACAAGGTTTTTCTAGTTGTTTTAATGTCAAATCAATCGCAGGCTGATTCTTTTGTAATAAAACAGAATAAAAATATGGCAGTGTCCGGGCGTGGTGGCGCATGCTTGTAATCCCAGTACTTGGGAGGCTGAGACCGGAGGATCCGGGTTCGCGGCTAGCCTCGGCTACTTAGTGAGGCCCTCTGCAACTTTGTGAGACCCAGTTTCAAAATAAAGTATAAAAAATAGGGCTGGGGGTGTAGCTCGGAGGTAAAACACCCCTGGGTTCAATCCCTGGTACCACCAAAAAAAAAAAAAGGCAGTGTCAAACTTCTGGAAAAGTTTCCAAGCACTTACTTTCAAGTCTGTTCTTACCTCATTGAAAATAGTTAACATGCAGTTTGTGGTGGGCACCCATTCACAAACCACAATTTGAGTAGCACCTGTGTTCAAAATAAGCAGAAGGCAGTCCATTTCATGAATTTGTATGTACTGAATTTGACTTGTAAAATGACCTCATTATCTTTCTTGGATTAGAATTTTTTAGACAACTTCCCTAGCAGTGACACCCTGTCCTTCATCGCAAGGATATTCCTGCTGTTCCAGATGATGACTGTGTACCCGCTCTTAGGCTACTTGGCTCGTGTCCAGCTATTGGGCCATATCTTCGGTGACATTTATCCTAGGTAAGGACTCTTCTCTTGACCAGCAAGATGTGCCAAGCAACGAATGACTGTGCAAACAGATCAGTTTAAAGTGTGACTGATCCTTTTGCTATAAAAATTTGCCAAATGAAAGTGGTTACTAAGGATAGATCATTGGCATCCCTTTCCCAGAAGCGTTTTAAATATAGAGCCACTCCCTTGGCCAGATGATTTGAACATCATTCCTTCCACTATAGTTAATTAGCTCTGATACCAGTTATACTTATCTTATGATTTAGTTGCTATTAATCTACACATTGCCATGTTTGTTGGCATGTGTACTAATGAGAAGCAATATTCTTATTTTAATTATTGGTCATTAATACTTGTGTATTTATTAACATGTGCATTTCTATTTTTAAAACTTTTTTTGTGGTACTCAGGATTGAACCCAGAGGCATTCTTCCTCCAAGCTACACCCCCAGCCCAATTTTATTTCTTATTTGGAAACAGGGTCTCACTGGGTTGCTGAGAAACTTGCTAAGTTGCCAAGGCTGGCATTCAACCCGAGAGCCTCCTGTCTCAGCCTCCCAAGTACTGGGATTACAAGCGTGCACCACCATGCCCAGCTAACATGTGCATTTTTAAATAAAGGGTCCGTTGTTTAAAAGTGAAGGTGAAATATATAACAAGTTTAAATTCTTACTTGACATGTAACAAGTCTAAATTACTATGGTAAATTTTTAGCCTCTTACTGGACATGAGGGAATTGTGCGCCCTTTTGAAAATCTGTTTAAGCTAATTACCCTCATCTAAGAGAAATCTCCATTATGTCATTTTAGGGTTTTCCTGAAGTCTTCTTGTGGACCCCTGGTGAACTCCTTATTCATATATAAGTTTTAGTATAGGTTCATCCTAGTGAAAAGTACCTGGTCCTATTTTATTGGGAATAAATTATCTTAACAGAAGAAAACTTAAAAATAAAATTTGGGAAAAAATTTAATTTACAGTAACCAACCAACTAAACAAGTGGTCTTTTTTTGGGGGGGGGGTATTAGGGATTGAACCCAGGGGCATTCTACCTCTGAGCTACATCCCCAGCCCAATTTTTAATTTTTATTTTGAAACAGGGTCTCGCTAGGTTGATGAGAGTCTCACTACTTCCTGAGGCTATCCTCGAACCTGCAATTCTCCTGTCTCAGCCTCCCAAGTGCTAGGATTACAAGTGTGTGCCACTACGCCCAGCAATAAGTGATCTTAATCACTTCTTGTTTGAAGTAAACTCATGTAGTCTGTCCCCTTGGTGAATAATTTTATCTATAAATATGTTGGTTTTTAAAACAACAAAAGTCAAGCCGGGCGTGGTGGTGCATGCTTGTAATCCCAGTATTTGGGAGGCTGAGACCAGAGGATCCGGGTTCGCTGCCAGCCTCAGCTACTTAGTGAGGCCCTCCACAACTTAGCGAGACCCTGTTTCAAAATAAAGAATAAAAATAGGGCTGGGGGTATAGCCTGGAGGTAGAATGCCCCTGAGTTCAATCCCCAGTACCGCAAAAAATAAATAAATAAATAAAACAGCAAAAGTCAAGAATTGACGGGTCTCTAAGATTGATAACAGCAGCAGGCTACAGCTCTGACATTGCTAACCTAGAAGAGTTCAGTAAATATAAGACTCCTGATGTGTTTATTCTCTGTGCTATATTTATACTCACCAAAATAAAATAAATTAAGTGAAATTATGGATGAGAAATTCCAGGCAGATGTATTACTCCTGTTTTTTTGCTAAATGGTGGCTGTTAGAATGTTTTTTCTTCTTGGAAAAAGTCTGGAATTTCCCTTTTGTGTTCACATTATATTTCTGCCCCATCATCAAAAACCCACTATCATTTATCCTACAGTTACAAGTATTTTACAGATTGTATATACTTTGGAGATACTGTCTGGTTTTAGGACCCCTTTATGCTCTTAATATTTATTGAGGACCTCCACCCAGGAGCTTTAGTTTTTGCAGGAATACCTCAGTTGTTTTTTACAGTACTGGGGATTGAACCCAGGGGCATTCTACCTCCGAGCTACACTCCCAGCCCTATTTTTTATTCTTTATTTTGAAACAGGGTCTCACTAAGTTGCAGAGGGCCTCACTGACTAGTTGAGGCTGGCTGCGAATCTGTGATCCTCCTGTCTCAGCCTCCCAAGTACTGGGAGTACAAGTGTGCACCACCACACACAAACCTATACCTCAGAATTTAACATGTGAAAAATTAAAAGTATCTATTAATTTCTTTAAAATCAATTATAAAGACCATTGCAGTGGTGTGTGCCTATAGTTCCAGCTATTTGGGAGGCTGAGGCAGGAGAATCTTGAATTGGAGGCCAGCCTGGGCAACATAGGCAGTGTAGTGAGACCCTGCCTCAAAGAAAGAAAAAGAAAAATATAATAAAAACATTACTTGTTAACATGAATAACATTTTTATGAAAAATAACTACTTCTAAAATGTTTTTGTTTTACATTTTAAAACTAATGCTACTTATCTAGTGTAATCCAATTGTTTCTGCATTGCCTGTTTCTGCATTGTCTAATATGTTGTTTTCATTTACATATATGAAGAAAAACACAACCTCGTGTACATATATAGTTGAAAAAAGAAGGGGTACTTTTAATAGCCTTTTCAAATAATTGAGATATTTTTCTTTGGGGTGTGTGTGGGGGGAGGGTACTGGGGGTTGAACCCAGGGGCATTCTACCTCTGAGCTACACCCCCAGCCCTTTTTTTTTTTTTTTGCCGTACCGGGGATTGAACGCAGGGGCGTTCTACCTCTGCGCTACGCCCCCAGCCCTATTTTTTTTATGCTTTATTTTGAAACCAGGTCTCACGAAGTTGCGGAGGGCCTCACTAAGGAGAGAGAGAGAGAGAAAAAGAGAGAGAGAGAGAGAGACAGGGAGAGAGCGAGAGCTGAGGCTGGCCGCGAACCCGGATCCTCCGGTCTCTGCCTCCCAAAGTACTGGGATTACAAGCGTGCGCCACCACGCCCGGCTACCCCCAGCCCTTTTTATTTTTTGTTTTGAAAAGGGTCTGAGTTCCTGAGAGCCTCGCTGAGTTGCTGAGGTTGTCCTCTAACCTGAGATCCTCCTATCTCAGCCTCCCAAGTACTGGGAGTACAGGTATGTGACACCACATCTGGCTTTTTGATACTTTTGATGCCAAAATTTGACAAGTGGCAGTTTGCTATTGGCTGCAATGTATAATCTGAAACTTTGTTACATTAAAACCTATTGTTTACTCTTGCACTTTGGTTCTTTAACCTATGTATGTTTGGTCAACATTGGTTCACTGAGTTCTGCAGGTCTCCCAAATGTTAACATACTTTATTATACATTATCAAACTCCATATTCATTGATATCACTAATTTCATAATTAAAGTCTTGAAATTTTGGAAGACTATCAATTTATGGGTGGCAAATGCAAGTTCTTCAAAATTTTCGTTTTTATTTGAAAGCTTAAATGTTATCATTAGCAACAAATACTACCAGTTATTTTCCTTGAAGTAACAAGCTCAAAAACAAAAAAAAAGTCTATAAACACCCAAGTTTCTTTTTTGTTTTGTTTTGTTTTTGTTTTTGTGGTACTGGGGATTGAACCCACAGGCGCTCTACTGCTGAGCTACATCCCCAGCTCTTTATACTTGTTAGTTTGAGGACAGGGTCCATTAATATCTATTAATATCATTTTCATGGTTTTGATTGTTTTCTCAAGATATTCCAAGCCGGCCATGGTGGTGCACGCTTGTAATCCCAGTACTTGGGAGGCTGAGACAGGAGAATCTGGGTTCGCAGCCAGCCTCAGCTACTTAGTAAGGCCCTCTGCAACTTAGTGAGATCCTGTTTCAAAATAAAGAATAAAAAATAGGGCTGGGGATGTAGCTTGGAGGTAAAATGCCCCTGGGTTCAATCCCTGATAACACACACACACACACACACACACACACACACACACAAATAGTAATAATAATAATAAATAATTAATAATAATAATAATAATAATAATAAAATATTCCAGATGGGATTATAGGTCAAAAAATGTGAACTCTGATATATGCTACCAGTTTGTGCCTATAGGGTTTGGCCTATTTATTTATTTATTTTTTTTTTTTTTGCGGTACCGGGGATTGAACCCAGGGGTGTTCTACCTCCGCGCTACGCCCCTGGCCCTATTTTTTATACTTTATTTTGAAACTGGGTCTCACGAAGTTGTGGAGGGCCTCACTAAGTAGAGAGAGAGAGAGAGAGAGAGAGATAGGGAGAGAGAGAGAGAGAGAGAGACAGGGAGAGAGAGAGAGAGGTAAGGCTGGCCACGAACCCGGATCCTCCGGTCTCCACCTCCCAAAGTACTGGGATTACAAGCATGCGCCACCACACCTGGCTTGGCCTATTTATATATTGCATGAAAGGGCCAGTTTCAGTCTTGTGACCAGAATTGAATACTATTGTTGCCTTCTGTTTTTGCTGTGAGTTTATTGGCAAGTTTAAGACATTTATTTTAAAGATGTTAAGAATGAATTTTATTTGCCTATTTTTGTATTCTTTCCTTTAAACTCTCTTCTTACCTCGTAGCATTTTCCACGTGCTGATTCTTAATCTAATTATTGTGGGAGCTGGCGTGATCATGGCCTGTTTCTACCCAAACATAGGAGGAATCATAAGGTACTGCCCATAAGGAATTCTGCCCTTTTGTACATTGTCCTTCTTTTTTTAGGCTTTTCCTATTGTTGTCGTTGTTGTGTTAATTGTATGAGTTTTTAAAATTGGTAGCATTCAAATGTAGACCCTGATATAAGTTGATGTGATCATTTCTGGTTTTTTCCTGGTGGAGAACTGTCTAGAAACACCTTTATCCCTTCGCCTCAGTATCTTTCTTGTTCTTTTTCTTTCATCATATTCCATTGTATTTCCTTTCTCTTTATCCAAAATAAAGGATTATTTTTAATATATAACTTCCTGGGAATACCCCAGAAGATCCTTTGTAAATTAAGGCTACATACTAATTTCCATTCAAAAACATATTTCAGTGTCAATTAGAGTAAAAAAGCAAGAGTTTAGATCTTAGATGGCCCTTTTCTTAATAGTCTTTCCCTTAAATAGTTGTGACAGAGCCGGGCGTGGTGGCGCACACTTGTTATCCCAGTACTTGGGAGATTGAGGTAGGATTGAAGGTTTGTGGTCAACCTCAGCTACTTAGTGAGGCCCTCCACAACTTAGTGAAACCCTGTTTCAAAATAAAGAATAAAAAATAGGACTGGGTATGTAGCTCAAAGGTAGAATGCCCCTGGGTTCAGCCGGGCGTGGTGGCTCATGCTTGTAATCCCAGTACTTGGGAGGCAGAGACTGGAGGATCCGGGTTCACGGCCAGCCTCAGCTACTTAGTGAGGCCCTCCGCAACTTTGTGAGACCCGGTTTCAAAATAAAGGATAAAAAATAGGGCCGGGGGTGTAGCTCGGAGGTAGAACGCCCCTGGGTTCAATCCCTGGTACCACAAAAAAAAAAAAAAAGAATGCCCCTGAGTTCAATCCCCAGTACCGCAAAAAAAAAAAATAGTTGTGACAGGGCCAGGTATGGTGGTGCACGCTTGTAAACCCAGTAATTGGGAGGCTGAGACAGGAAGATCACAGGTCCTAAACCAGCCTCAGCAACTTAGCGAGGCTCTCAGCAACTTAATGAGATCCTGTTTCAAAATAAAAAATAAACTTGGTCTGGGGGTGTAGCTCAGAGGTAGAATACCTCAGGGTTCAATCCCCATCACCACAAAAAAAAGTTATGACAGGTTGGGTAGTGTGGGAATGAAGTTGTGACCTCAGATTCTCATGAGAAGCATGGTTCAGAGCAATCTGGTTTCTCTTCCTTAATATAAACAGCAGGGCTGAATCACTTTTTTGAAAATCCTTACCTAAGAAATAGAAGAGAATAGCCTGGCGTGGTGGCACATGCTTGTAATCCCAGTACTTGGGAGGCTGAGACAGGAGGATCGCAGGTTCACAGCCAGCCTCAGTTACTTAGTGAGGTCCTCCGCAACTTAGTGAGACCCTGTTTCAAAATAAAGAACAAAAATAGAGCTGGGGATATAGCTCGGAGGTAGAATGTCCCTGGGTTCTATCCCCAGTACCACAAAAAAAAAAAAAGAATAAGAATAGGAGAGGATATTATTAGCCTAATGCTTACTAAATATAATGGACCTGTATGTTCCTGTTACACCATTTCTCAGGAACACTGGGAAAGGGAGAGAGAGAATGCCTGTTTCTCTGTGACAGTTTCATGTGTAGGTATTTTTGTTATTATCTTGGATAATTATGCTGACTGCCACATAGGCACTCATCTGTTTTTGTTCTTAAACAGATGCTAACAGTCCCTCACAAACTCAGAATGTGTAATTAGTTTATAAAGATCAAAGATAGAAAGACTGTCTCCAGATGTGTCTAAGGAAGTAGCCACAATCACTGAGACACAGAGGAAATATGGAGATTTGAGGGATGAATATAACTCTTTGTCAAGCAGATGCTATAAAGATGAACAGGAAATAATATTTTATATTATCAAGTAAAATAAGTTTTAAACCCAATGTCAGCAGTAAATGAATCAAAAATAATCTTGTTGCAATATGAAACTGAGGATTTAGATTTTACTGTATTTACTTAATTATAGATTGGAAAAAGCAAAATGCAAGATGAATATTAACCCCCAAAGCTTTTATTTTGCAGATATTCAGGAGCAGCATGCGGCCTGGCCTTTGTGTTCGTATACCCATCTCTCGTCTATATAATCTCTCTCCACCAGGAAGAACGTCTGACATGGCCTAAACTAATCATTCACATTTTCATCATCATTTTGGGCCTGGCTAACCTGATTGTTCAGTTTTTTATGTGAAAACTGTTTTCTCAAGATCTTTTATGGTATTTTGAGCATTAACAGCAGTTCTACATAAACTCACTTGTAAATGCTGTTGTTGCTGTAATTCGAAATGTTTTTCTAAGATCATTTGAAAGCAAGGGAAATAATGGTCCGTTAATGAGTATTTTTTTATTAGAGTGGGAAAGGAGGCAATAAGAATGACCTTAATCTCTTTACCTCTCTCATTTTCACTTACCTCTTCATTCTCATTTGTCTTAGTAGAAATGTAGGAAAAATCACACTGGGCCAGGTGTGGTGGTGCATAACTGTAATCCCAGTACTTAGGAGGCTGAGTCAGGAGGATTGCAGGTTTAGTACTTAGGAGGCTGAGACAGGAGGATTGCAGGTTTGAGGCCACCCTAAGCAACTCAGTGAGATCGTGTTTCAAAATATAAAGTAAAATAGAGCTGGGGATATAGTTTGGAGGTAGAATGCCCCTAGGTTCAAGCCCTAGGACCACACACACACAAAAGCAATCATACTGGGTTTTGCTTGTAGAAATATATGGTAGGTGGATTTATTTTAGCTGCCATAAGGAATCTCAGGGTGTCAAAGCACTTGCTAGCATATTGCTAGATTCTTTTTTCTGTTTTATGTTTCTATATACTCGTTTTCATTTTCTTATTTGCTAGACCATTTTTATAGTTGCCTAAACCTCTACTGCTTGGGACAGTAAACAAAATACCTCATTTTTAAAAAGGAGTTTTCATGACATCAGTGTTAATAGAATGAATTCTTAGCTGAGTTTTTAATCTCTATTTGAAGAAAATTTCAAAACAGTGTCGGTCTGGGCCTCATGATCTGAAAATGTATGCAAAATAAACAGGAGAGTTTGTTGCTGTCTGACTCCTCTTTTATTTCTAATCCAGTTCCAGTGATTAGGTTGAAATTATTGTTGCCCCAACCCAGATTTTGCATAGGAACGAGAATGATTGTTCCGATGGCCCAGGGGATTCTTTTGATTTTTGGATCCCTGAGTGTGGCATAGGTTGTCATGACAGGCCCAGTGGGGAAAGCATGGGCGGAGAGGGGCAAATGAGGAACTGCAGGGAGAAAGAGAATGGAGAGGCCCAGTGAATCCTGAATCATCTGGGAGTGGAGGCGGTTCCTTTACACAGGGAAGGATTCATTCTGTTTAAGGTATGACTTCCAGAAGGAAACCTCCATCTGCTTGCTTCTGTAAAAGCAGGGCTGAGTTAAATCCCCATAAGAAAGACTTAGATCTGAGAAAAGGATTAGGGAATCTGGATTCTTAAAACACTCATTAGATAAGAGTGATGTTGCACACCTATAATCCCAGTTCTTGGGAGGCTGAGATAGGAGGATCGCAGATTCGAGGCCAGCCTCAGCAACTTAGCAAGGCCCTCTGCAACTAAGTGAGACCCTGTTTCAAAATAGAAAATAAGCCAGGCGTGGTGGGGCACACTTGTAATTCCAGTACTTGAGAGGCTGAGATAGGAGGATCGCAGGTTCGCAGCCAGCCTCAGCAACTTGTGAGGCCCTCCACAACTTAGTGAGACCCTGTTTCAAAATAAAGAATAAAAAAATGGGCTGGGGGTAGAGCCCAGAGGTAGAATGCCCCTGGGTTCAATCCCCAGTACCACAAAAAATAAATAAATAAATAAATAAATAAATAGAGCTGGATGTGTAGCTTATCCTGGGTGCAGTTCCCAATACCACACCCACACACACAAAAAAAATTAGCATTCATTTCTTTTCTCTCAAACTTAAAGCTAAACCAGAAATCTATGTCTTCCATGTAATATAGACTCTGTGTTCAGCGGGTGGACTACCAACATTTAGATTTCTCTAATTTTAGGCTCAAATTAAAAAATGTATCATGTTGATACAGATTGCACGTGATTTTTATAGATCTAATAAGGAGCCTGGATTTATGGCCAGCTTTAATTTCCCTCAGCAAAGCTTTCTGTCTGTTCATAGACCCATAGGTCCATATTAACAATGAGCTGTAATTCCTAAAACCCTTTTTTAAAAGTCTCCATGAAAATTCTCAAGTACACACAAAAGTAGAGAATAATGTGGTGAACACCCATCACCCTAGGTTCAGTCATTATGAGACTGCGCTGCATTTGCTTCACCTGTCCTTTTTTCTTTTCTACTAAAATATTTTATAGCCAACCTCAGACATTATGTCATTTCATCTCTACGAACCTTAATATGCAACTAATAGCCTTTTGAACTTAGTTACATTTATTGTGGAGATAGTCTCAAAAGTTGCTGTTAGCAGAAACTGCTGGTAGAAATTAGGTTAATTGGAAAATTCTGCATTAGATGTCTCAACCCCCTCCCCGACACACACACACCCCACCCGTGTTGTTCACTATACTTTCTTAGGAGTATAGTGAATGGGGAAGTCTGTGTTTGCCAGCCTCTTGTTAAGAGACAGAAGATTCAAAGTAGATACTTTGAGAGATCTCCTAAGCTTAGTCTCTATTTATTCTTAGTTGCTTTCTTTGTAAGAACTTTAGAGATAGTTTTCATTGCCTCTTTTCAAATAATGTACTTGAATGCTTTAACAACATGCAAAAATGACTTGATGTGTTTTGTCCACTTAATGGACAAAGGGAATATGACAATGAATGTGTTATTTTGTAAACTAAAAACTGTGGATCGTTGCTTCTGCTTTCTTTAAAAGACTTGATAACTTAGGACTTCTAAAATCCTGTTAGACTTACGCGGAATGGCTTTGCCTTCTTAAGATTCTTTGCATGAGACTGGCTCCTGTGGCCTGGGACTTGGCTTGGTCAGAGAACCTTGTGTGAGTGTGTGTGTCCCTGCTCACACTTTAGAATGCCAAGATGAGAACTGATTATGATCACATGACAATTAATTTTAGACTTTCTCTGCTGCCATCTCTTTGAACTTTATAATTAAATTTCTTTCACTCTTTGCCCTGATGTGGTTGACCTTAGTTGCTTTGAATTTAGCTTATTTAAAATAGAACTGAGGATATGATAAAACTTTAAATGGGTTGTTTAGAGAGGTCTCCCTTATTAATCCTATGGATGAGTATGCCAATCCTAAACCAAAAAGGACAAAGAGACCACGTTCATCACCTATGGATGATCATCTAAAATCAGTCTCATCAGAAACCTAAAAATGCATTAGAATACAGAATAAATTTATCCACAAAAAGGGACTGTATTAAAGGGAACTGCTTTATTTACATTAAGCAATTCTGCATGTACTACGCAGCTCCTGACTGTAGTGGTGGAATTTTCTGTTTCTACTTGGAGTTCACTGGGAGAATTTTTTTGTGCTTTCTTATTTTATCCATTTCCATAAATTGTTGAATAAAAAACAATGTTCAGTGCTTTGGAAGAGACAAAGATGTATAAGACATCATTCATGTCGTAAAGGAACTTTTAATCTAGTAAAGTGTACTCAGTTAACAATAACGCAAGACAGTTTATGCTGAGGACCATTAGAGAAACAGAAACAGATCCCTTTCAGTTAGAATCAGAGGGGGGCTGGTAAAGGAAGCTGAGTTACAAAGCAGCAAGGACCCATTTGCAGGCTCCTCCTGATAACTTCCAAAATGGAAATGCTTTGTGTGTTTGCCAGCAAATGGGGTGATGGATGTTAAGTGCCATTTCTTTCATTTAGGTAAATTGCCTCTAAGACAGGCTATAGGAGATGGGTTTAACTGCTTCGTTATGCTAATACACTCTCTGCATTTTTCACTTCTGTGAGTCATAGAAGCAAAGCACAATTGATTAATAGGGGAAATAATTAGTAACATATTGGGTGGCACAAACAGAACAATTCTTTAAAATTTTCTCTCAGGCTGAGGGTATTGCTTTGTGGTAGAACATTTACCTAGCTTTTGTGAGTCCCTGGGCTCCATCCCCAAAACAACAACAACAAAAAAAAATTCCAGAAATTCAACTTATTTAAATGTCAGTATTCAAAATGTCAAATGTTTGAGTTCATTGATAACAGCAGAGAATATTGACGCTGCGTATTTTCTTTAAAAATCACTGACCTATATTTGTTTTGTTTTGCTTTATTTTTTTTTTTTTTTTTTATTTTTTGCAATGCTGGGGATGTATTGAGCCCAGGGCCTTGTGCATGCTAGGCAAGCGCTCTACCACTAAGCCACATCTCCAATCCTTGTTTTTGTATTTTAACTCAGTTTCATCCCAATTCGAATGTCCAAGCCAAATCCAAATCTTGTTGACACCTAAACAATCGAGTGTTATATTAGTTTGTGATCCAAAATAAAATTAATCCACTACACACACAAATTGGCCTGATTGGCCCCAGATTTATAATTGACTTCCGACTTCACTCAGATTATGAAAACATGTATTGCAAAACAGCACTGGCAGGAACCTCCTAACCTAAACAGTATTCCCTGAAATGTAATTTGTCTTTTTATAGGAAAGAAGAAATTAAATCAGAACTATTTGGAAGAAAAATAGCTCTGAGATTTTGTTTAATTGAATTTTGCTGGGAAATGCTATTGCCTCCCAGCACGGGCCCCAGGGCAGGAAGGAGCCGGGTTCCATCTTTTGCAGGGCCAAACTCCTCCAGTGACTGCGCCCGGGTCTCACATCAGGCCACAAGGAGCACTCCCTAGTGTTCTGTTCATGTTAACCAGGACCTAAAATGACCATCCCTTTCGGACTGCAAACTGTTGTGACCTCTCCTTCTAAGAACATTTAAAGTGAATGTGACACTGAAGATACATGTGACCCAGTTTCTAGCAAAAATCTTGGTGTCAAAATCTTTCAGAGCCATATAAACCAAAAGAGCTCTAATTTTCTGGCTTTCCTAAGTAAAATTACTTTTTTAAAAGATTGGAAATGTGCCGGGCGTGGTGGCGCACGCTTGTAATCCCAGTACTTTGGGAGGCGGAGACCAGAGGATCCTGGTTCGCGGCCAAGCTCAGTGCGCATGCGCGCGCAATCGATCGATTGATCGGTCGATCTATCTCTCTCTCCTCTCTCTCTCTCTCTCCCTCTCTCTCTCTCTCTCTCTGTTGCGAGGCCCTCTGCAACTTCGTGAGATCTGGTTTCAAAAATAAAGCATAAAAAAATAGGGCCGGGGGCGTAGTGTGGAGGTAGAACGCCCCTGCGTTCAATCCCCGGTACCGCAAAAAAAAAGATTGGAAATGTCTCCATTCTCTATTTACCTCAGACCATATAGTACAGGCCTGGGATAGGAAGAAGGAGCTCCCTCTCCATGTTTTTCTCTCTTTGACTCTCTCTCAATCCCAAGTGATCCAGGCACTCAGTATATACTTTTTTAAACTAATCAGGATTCTATTTTCATAGAAAACAATAAGTTAATTGCTGTTATCTAAGATTTTATTTCATTACCCCCCCAAAAAATGGGTCATATTCAGAATTAGTAACTTAGTCAATATGAAAGTACTGACTGCATGCCAGACTTTGTCCTGAGCACTGAGCCTAGAGTGGTGAGCAGCCGGATGTGGCCCTGACAGTTGGGCATCCTTTGCTGCCCTCCTGAACCGACAACTGGCTCATCTTCTGTAAGTGCCACTGACAAGCCAGACTTCCTTTCCCACTGCCCTGTCTATTGAGGACTGTGGTGAAACCACATCATACACATGTTTTATTTATTTATTTATTTATTTTGCGGTACCGGGGATTGAACCCAGGGGCTTTCTATCTCCGTGCTACGCCCCCAGCCCTATTTTATTTTTTTATTTTTTTTTTTTTTGTGGTACTGGGGATTGAACCCAGGGGCGTTCTACCTCCAAGCTACACCCCCAGCCCTATTTTTTATACTTTATTTTGAAACTGGGTCTCATGAAGTTGCAGAGGCCTCACTAAGTAGCTGAGGCTGGCTGCGAACCCGAATCCTCCAGTCTCCACCTCCCAAGTACTGGGATTACAAGCGCACGCCACCACGCCCGGCCATACACATGTTTTAAAGAGATGCATGTAGGATAGGGATTCAATAAATAGGACTTGGTGAAGTGAGCCACGCTTATCAATGTAAAACTTTTTCAAGTCTGAAGTTATAATTATGTAAAATTATGTAGACAAAAACTCGAAGGAAGTTACCACAGATGAATGGGTGTCCTGTTGGAGTGATGGGATTCTGGGTGAATCGTTTATTTATATTATTTTATTATTTACATAACAAAAATTTTATAAAAAGATGTCTAGGATAAATCATAGCAAAGAAAACCAGTAGAAATATAGCTACACTCCACCTTGAAATAACCTGCCTATACAGAACCTGTAGAATGGATGAGAGAGATCTTTGGCTACAGAGGTAGAGCAGGTTCTGTGGAGCCTGGTATAAAATTTGGAGTTCCCTCTTTAAGGAAAAACATACAAAATTAGAAACCCTAAAGTAGGAGAGCCAACACAAGTGAGGAATTCTGCTTTAGCTATTTTAGCTTTAAAATAAATCATACACAATCCACTTTAGGGAGGGGGGAATGTTAAAAGGCCGAAGGAGGAGTAATGAGGAAAGGTTCCCGTTGTCCTGTTGATATATCAAGCTTCGAGTTTCTCTGCTACCTTTAAGAACTGCAACTTTTAGCAAACCTGATCTTTTATATCTGAAGAGCAATTGAGATTTAGCAAAATGGCTAAATTTAGGATCCAAATTGGACATTTTTCTTTATCAAATTAGTGTTTTTTTTTACCTGGCAATGGGTTTTGCAGGCTATTGTTTTTTTCATTAATCTTTACAGAGGTAATAAGGAATTCAAAGGGTACTGTTTAATTTGCAATTAGTTATTAGTCTGTCTTAGGGATGAGGAACCTTTTAAGGGCTCTTGATGCAGGAAACAAGCTACCAAGAACAACACTGGAGTAAGGCATCATTTATTTATTTATATTCCACCTTGTTCCAGAAAGGAAATATTTCTACTTCACTAAAATCAATTTTAAAGGATTAGTGTGAAGAGTTTTTAGAAAACATATTAGAAACTTATGACACTCCTTGAAGAGAGGAAACTAAAACTTTATTCAAATAAATAATTACTCCTCGGTGCCATATTATTTATAGTCTTGTACTATAGGTAGGTAAAGCCTAATCCAAGGCACAAAGCTTTCACTGACTGTCCTAGATTCAGATGTGCAAAGATAGAGTCGCTTTCCTAGTGCTGCCAGGATTCCCTGCTTACTGTAAAACTGTGTCCCTCCTCTGTAAAGTCCCTCAGAGCCCACTAGAAAAATGGGCAAGGGCCTTTGTAACAGAAAACTGCAAATAAACACGTAGAGAAAAATTTCAGGAACAAGTGACTGATAGGTGCTACAACATGGATAAACCTCAGAAACATTGTGCTGAGCCGGGCGTGGTGGCGCACGCTTGTAATCCCAGTACTTTGGGAGGCGGAGACCGGAGGATCCGGGTTCGCGGCCAGCCTCAGCGCTTTCTCTCCCTGTCTCTCTGTCTCTCTGTCTCTCTCTCCTTAGTGAGGCCCTCCGCAACTTTGTGAGACCCGGTTTCAAAAATAAAGTATAAAAAATAGGGCTGGGGGCGTAGCGCGGAGGTAGAACGCCCCTGCGTTCAATCCCTGGTACCGCAAAAAAAAAAAAAA
>PVJS01023921.1:0-29143 GCA_004027185.1 Glis glis
CAAAGTGACTCAGGAGGCTGAGGCAAGAGGATCAAAGTTTATGGCCATCTTGTGCAACTTAATGAGACCCTGTCTCAAAGTAAAAAAATAAAAAGGGCTGGGGATGTAGCTCTGTAGAGTCCTTGCCAAGCATGCACCTCCTGGGTTCAATCCCTAGCACTGCCAAAAAAAAAAAAAAAGCGCCATACACTCCACAAACTCTTATCTCTTAAAATCTTAATTATATGGTGCCCTTAATGATAAACACAATGTTGTAGAGCAGATCTCTTGCACTTTTTCATTCTGAGTGACTGAAACTTTCTACTCACTGAACAGCTCCCCCTTCCCCTTCCCTGCAGCCACCCCGGTGCTCTGCTTCTAGGAGTTTGATTACTTTATATGTCTCATATAAGTGGAATCATACTCTATTTGTTTTTCTGTAACTAGCTTATTTCACTTAGCATAATGTCCTCAGAGTTCATTCATCTCATAGCATGTATCAGAATTTCCTTCTTTTATAAGGCTAAATAGTATTCCATTGTATGAATATACCACATTTGTTTTATCCATTCTTCATCAACGGTTACATAGATTGCTTCCACAATGTAGTTATTATGAATAATTCCATAGCTGTTTTGTGTAAATACTTAGAAATGGGACTGCTAGATTATATTCCTGTTTGTTTTTTTTAAATAAAGGTTTGTAACTGGGCAGCCTCTCTCATGAGCAGGAATCCGTACCATTTGTGTGTATCACTGTGTTTTATCAGAGGTAGTTAGTCCTTCTCACTTAACTAATGTGTTACTATTTTTTACTGTACCTTCAATAACTTTGAGAATTATTTTAGAGAGAAGTCAACATTTCCCCCAAAAAACCTGTTATTTGCCAGTCACTCACAGCAGCTGTGTCATTGAAGAAGTGTTGATACTGGTTTTTAAATGACTGTGTATTATTTCTTCCCAGGAGTGAAAAAATTGTAAGGCTGGTATTTTCTGGATTGTTAACAAGATCAAAAAGTAAAGATATAAAACCAAGGGGGAAAATCTGCCCACAAAATAGTGGTAGAAAGCACAAAATACTAGAATTTTGTAGAAAATAATAGGTATTGAACAAATAAGCATTGGGCGGAAAATGAAGGTCCCTATTTTTTCATGTTACTCTGAAGTGTAAGACTGGTTAGCCAGCTAGAGGCTGTTTGTTTGTTTGTTTGTTCTGGTGTTGGGGAGCAAACCCAAGGGCATTCTACCACTGAGCTATATCCCCAGACCTTTTGTTTTTTTATTTTGAGAGAGGGTCTTACCCAGTTGCCAAGGCTGGCCTTGAACTTGTTATCCTCTTGCCTCAGCCTTCCTGGACTCTGGATTACAGGCGCGTGCCACTGTGCCCAGCTGCCAGCTAATGTTTTAAATGTTGTCAGGTTTTTCAAGGGTATTGATAAATATGCACAATATTCATTTAGTTTTGTTAATAGGGATTTGGAAG
Organism: Glis glis; assembly: GCA_004027185.1. Lineage (NCBI taxonomy): Eukaryota > Metazoa > Chordata > Mammalia > Rodentia > Gliridae > Glis > Glis glis. The sequence goes on from PVJS01023921.1 coordinate 1,462, forward strand.
ATGGCTGGATTTCTGAGAAGAATGATCTAGTTTCATGTTTGTGATATCAATAACCAGTAGTAGCTTTCAAGTGGTTATAAGAAGCCCTCTTTGATGCTCCTCCACCCAAGGAAGACCCTGCAGCCATTTCTGTCATTCTCCTCAGTTTCTCCTCAGAACTAGTGGAATTGGTGCAGTAGCTTCAGCTTATCCAAAGGCAACACGGTGTACTGAATTCTCAGTGAAAAAAGATGTGATTTTCTCTTGCTTTGTTGTTGGGGTTTATTTTTGACACTTTTTGATTGGTAAGATCCAGATCTTGTGACTTCTTTGTGTTCTGGTCAGCAGATCCTCAACTTTTTGTGTTCTGAGTCATTTCCTAGTTAGGCCTGAGCACTGGGCCTGGAGCCCCCGCCCGTGGGAGAGGCCACAGCCCTTGTCTGCAGCTGGGAGGAAGTCCTTGTGCCAGGCGGGAAGGGTGGGATCTTGAGAACTAGTGGCCTGGCAGATGGTGGTCTGGGGTGGCCCGGGCATCAGAGGAGCCTGGTATAGCACCTGTGTCTCCTGACCTGTTCTGGCCATATGGGTTCAGAGTGACCTCCAGTCCCCTGGAAGACTGCCAAGAGCAAGGCATGCCTCAGCCCCAGAGACTTAGCAGCAGGTTATCCAGAGAGAGTCCCAGGCTCCTTATCAGAACTGAGCCAGAGGGTGGGTTAGGCCTGTGGATTCCATGAGAAAGTAGCCATGTTATTAGATTCAAGGTCAGGACCAGTAAAGCAGCTAGAACAACTTGGCTGAGAGCTCTTTAAATCTCTGTCCTAGAAATTCCCTCTGGATTGAGCCAGCAAGGGGAAGGTAGGAGCCAGGGTGAAGAGGCTTCAACTGTGGGGAAGGAAGGGCTGTGGACAGGGAGAAAACACCTAGGCCTCAGGAGACAGCTTCTCAGAGTTCCGCTGGGTCATTTTGGCCTGCTTATAAGTGAATGGGTCTTACAATGTAAGGAGCACATTTAATAATGAGCCTGAAACAAAACCGAGAATTACCTTTGTGAATCTAGAAGTAGATGCAGTATTTAATTCGGTTTAGACAAAAAATTCTTTCAACCAAGCATAAATTATAACCTCAGCTCACAGAACTACCACTTAAATTCATTGAAAATACTGTCTTTACTCAAGCTGAAGCAAATCAGTATTTTCAAATGCTCTTATTTATCAAGAAATAAATATGGTGTCACCTAGTAGTCAGTTCTGAGTCGATGAATGGCTAAAGATATTTGGGTTTAGATTGCTTTAGATAGAGGGGAAACCCACACATGGGCACATGTAACAGTGCGGGATTTACTCGTTGGCTCTGTGCTCCATACAGATTAGATCCCAGGGTAACTGAAGCTTGCCACAATACCATGAGGGAAGGTGGTTGAGAAGCGACCAGTGAGTGAGTAGCCAGATGAAAGAGTCCAGGTCAGAATGGCTGTGCTGAGGGGTCTCATGCCTGCCTTGGAGAAGGCCCGTGGTGGTGTGCCATGCTACCGGAGACCCCGTGGTGACAGCTACAGCTGGATGCCGAGCCCACTCCTGATTTTGAGAACAATTGGGTCCTTCTTAGGAACTGAGGTTGGCCAGGTGAACATCTTTCTCCTGGATATAGTGGCAGAGACCCACTGCATGCAAAATAACATTTTCTTAGTGCCCAGGTTCATCTTTCAGAGCCACTAATTGGGCTCTTTTGAAATGCTTTGTTTTGATGTCCTTGGGCACCTTGGGGAATTGAAAGGCTATTTAAACTCTAACAGCCTGTAATCTACTGTTTGGGGTTTTATAAATTCTCTCCTGTCAGTCATAACTTCCCAGTGCTGTCATTGTACCTTTACTCTCTTAATTGACGTGGCCTAGGAAACCAAATATTCCCTCCTGTTAGAATTGTATCTAAAAGGAAAGTAAAATGGCTGGGCGGGCCTGGGAAGAGGTGTTGGGTAGAGAGGTAGGGGGAGGCTGGAGGGTTCTTTTCTGAATTGTGGGTGAACTTAGTCACAGACTTTGGAGGTTCCTAGCTGTTTCCTGGGCAAGAGGTTACAGCAACTTCTTCTGTAGACTTACCCACTGCCAGGTAAACCTTTCCTCCTACTGTTGCCTGAATCAATTTTTTTTTTTAATGGGAAAGAGAAAATTAAAGTTTTCTCAGGGAAAATGGGAAGGTGAATGGAGGGAAACCCAGGCAGGGTTGAGGCTTGTTCTGTCAGTTCACCACTATTCTAGAAATCTGAGATACATGGAGGCCTGTGTAGGATCTGAGGGGATGTCATGGACCGTGTCATCAGGAAGCATGGTGTGGAGTTGGGAGGGAGAACTAACACACCAAACTCTCAATTAGCAGTAGGAGTTTTCATCTGGTGTGAGTTCAGAGAAGAGAAATTTGAGTCAGGAACTGGGAGCTGGGATACTGGGACCTAAGTGGTATTTGAGTAAACCATGTGGTCTACATTGTAGAGACCTTATTGGGAGCCTGGGAGGAGGAGGGTGAGTTCATAAAACCATAGGAGGACGTGGCAGAGGGATTTAGTGACATATCTGAGGGACCCATTTCAGGGGAATTTGTAGAGACCTTATTGGGAGCCTGGGAGGAGGAGGGTGAGTTCATAAAACCATAGGAGGACGTGGCAGAGGGATTTAGTGACATATCTGAGGGACCCATTTCAGGGGAAGAATTGATGGGGGTTTGTGACAGGCTCGCAGACTATTGCGTGTGGTATGTGATTAAAATGCAGATTCTCACTGGGTGTGGTGGCGCATGCCTGTAAGCATGCCTGTGATCCTAGTACTTGGAAGGCTGAGACAGGAGGATTGGAGGTTCAAGGCCAACCTCAGCAACTTTCTCAGGCTCTCAGCAAACTAGTGAGACCCTGTTTCAAAACAAAAAATAAGGGCTGGGAGGGTAGCTCAGAGGTAGAATGCCTCTAGGTTCAATCCCTGGTACCACAAAAATAAAGAAAATAGCAGACTCTGAGGCTCCAGGTGTCATGATGGCCTGTGGTCTAGGTGGTGTCCAGGAGTGGCCTAGGTCACTCTGGTACAGATGGGAAACACTGGCAAGAGATGGACAAGGCAAAGCTGAATAACTCCCCAGGAGAGACAGAAATTGGGAAGGAGGCATCTGAGCTGAACAGCCTGATGTTTGTTGCTCTGCTATAAAGGGACCAGTAGAGAGTGGGTAGCCCTAAGAACTAAGGAGCCATGGGAGTGAGAGCCCACTTAGCCACTGGGCTGGGGCTGGTGGGCCCACAGCCCTCACCCTTAATCCCAGTGGTAAATGCAGTGGCTTAGTCGATTCTTCACACATGAAAACCATCATACTGTAATCACTTCATGTCATAAACACTTAACCTAGGCATGTTCTTTACAGATGAGCGTTGGATTGCTACCTCCATCTGCCAAAGCAACCGAATTTAATGATGGGTGCCACGCAGGGCTTACTTGGGGAAAGACCCATTCTGTCCCATCTCCTGTCTTGTCCTTCAGGCCACACCTTGCACCCACCCCAGTGGTGATCACCTGCAAGGTGTTACTCGTTTCACCCCCTTCCACCTCTCTCCCCCAGTCTGTTTCTCCTCCTCCCCCCTTTTCTGAGGTATAAATATTTTTTACTTTATCCTCCAACAGGACAAGAGAACCAACACAAGGATTGGTCAAGGGTATTGGTTCTCAATTCTGGCTACACATTATAATCAGAAGCTCAGGTTTAAAAAATGTCAGTGTTTGGATCCTACCCTGATAGATTGTTTTTGTTGTTGTTTTGTGGTCCTGGGGATTGAAGCCAGGGACATTCTACCTCTGAGCTACACCTCCAGCCCTATTTTTATTTTTTATTTGGAAATAGTGTCTCGCTAGGTTGCTGAGAGTCTCATTATGTTGCTGAGGCTGTCCTCAAACCTGTGATCCTCCTGTCTCAGCCTCCCAAGTACTGGGATTACAGGTCTACACCACTACACCTGGCTAAATTCTGTTTTAATTCTTCCGAGCATCAGAATTTTTAAAGCTTTCCAGGAGATTCTAATGGGTGGTCAAGATGGAAAACTACCTCAGTGTTGTGGACAGGTGTAAAGTACTAGCAGAATGCCTGTTTCAAGGAAATGGAAGTCTTCCAAGACTGAAATAGAAGTAGGTATTTGTATCGTTTATTTTATTTCTTTCTGCAGTGCTGGGGATTGAACCCAGGGCCTTGTACATGCTAGGCAGGAGCTCTATCACTGAGTTATACCCCCAGCCCCTGAAATAGGTATTTTTAAATAATGCTCTTTGCAACCCGGTGTGGTGGAGTGTGCCTGTAGTCCTAGCTATATGGGAGACTGAGACAGGAGGATCATTGGAGCCCACAAGTTTGAGATTAGCCTGAGCAGCACAGTGAGACACCCCCACCCCGCCCCTCTCTCTCTCTCTCTCTCTCTCTCTCTCTCTCACACACACACACACACACACACACACACCCTTTGCCAATGAAGCATCGAATGCTTGAGGAATCCCACAAAGGCTTTCTCCTTCCTATCTTTCTCTGTTACTTAAGCCTGATTTCTATTATGCATCAGAATTCAAAATGAAGCAAAATGAAAGCAGGTGCTTTCTTCTATTTGCGTTGGGGTTTCCGTGGTCTTCTTTTCCCTGGTTGCAGCTGAGAGTGACTTGAACCTCCTTGGGAACTCAGATAGCACTGGTTGCTCACCGAGTGGCCTTATGTTGTGGAACCTCTCTGGGCCTCATATTCTAGTCAAGCAGTATTCAGAGCTGTAGAACCCCAGAGGATTCGACTGTTACAGGGAGCCAGTGATGACACACCTTGGTCCATGAACGTGTGCAGTGAGGGCTGGGGTTGGGGCTCTGTGGTAGAGCTCTGGCCTAGCATAGGCAAGGCCCAGCACTGGCTTCAATCCCCAGCACTGCAAAACAAAACACAAACAAAAAAAATAACAAAGCACACATACAGTAGTCTTTCTTTTGTGGTCTGAGGAGGCCCAGTGCCAGGTTTTAAGAATACTTAAGAAAAAAAAGTTTTTTGGATAAACAATTTCGAAGTCTTTCTGTTCCTTCTTTATCTCTTCTTTTTGGTACTGGGGATGGAACCCAGGGGCATTCTACCTCTGAGCTACACCCCCAGCCCTTTTTATTTTTTGTCCTGAAACAGGGTCTTACTGAGTTGCTGAGGTTGGTCTTAAACCTGCAATCCTCCTGTCTCAGCCTCCCAAATACTAGCATTACTGGTGTGTGCCACCACCCGGGCTCTTCATTCTTAAAAGAAAGTGGTAGGCAGGAGGTAAACCCTAATAATTCTTCCCAAAGGCACTTTGTGTGTTTCTTTTTAGAGAAGTCAAATTGGAAATTAATTTAAAACTGAAAAGGCAGTGAAGGGTGGCTGGAGTCCTCACCTAACTAGTCTTTAAAGTCTTGTGTTTTAGGTCCCATTTGTATTTTATCAAATGTTGTATTTTACATGAGTGTTTTGTGGTCTGTTTGTTTTTTCAAAACTTTCTGGGCCTAAATATTGGTTTGTGTATTGAAAAGACCTTTGAACGGAGAGATGCCAAAAGAAGTTAGTAAAGAGTTCCATGAGTTTTTTGGCCAATCTGACATCGGTTCCAAAGGACAAAAAAATGAAAACTCAAGGCATACTTTCTCTTGAGTTCAGTAGTCCAGATCCAACTGTGACTTCACACACCACTCAGAGTTCCTCTGGTCTCCTTGACCTCTCTTTTTCCTTTCCATAATTACAGAACAAGGCCCCTAAAACCCATGTAGGACCAAATACAGAATCTGAACTCTGTGATCTCATCACCACAAAAACGGACTGTAGGGACAGTCCTTCTCGCAGGAAGCGTCCTCCCCTTGGGGCCTCTGTAATTTCTGGTGGTGCCTTTATAGTAGTCTTAAATTCAGAAAGAACATTTTTCCCTGTCCCTCACAGAAGTAGTGTCACAAGTGGTTTTCTCTAGGTGGGGAAGAAGGCAGAGAGCAAGTGTGTGTATGTAACCTATTGCAGATCTAATTTGAAGAGCTCCCATGCCATGGGCTCCGCTGTCCTGCTGTGGGCTGGGGTGGATGTTCTTTGATCCCATCTGTTGGTCGTGGTTGGCACACACGAGAAGCCTGCCTTTTCTGTGCAGGTTTGCTATGTGGATGGTCGCCAGAGCCCTGGAGAGTTATGGAGGCAGGTGATCCTGGGACAAGTGCACCCTGGGATGACAGCTAAGCATTTGAGTTGCTATTCACCAGGTAGTGCTGTCCTGCAGTGAATGCTTAAGCCAGTGAAGACCCACAGGTGTAGGAACAGCCTGGGGTGTACACCCCTGGGTGACATCTGCAGGCTATTCCTGAACATGAGCTGAGGCTTTTGGGGGGGGGGGCACCAGAGGCATTATACCTCCAAGCTGTACCCTCTGCCTTATTTTATTTTTTATTTTGAAACAAGGCCTCGTACCTGTGATCTTCCTGTCTCAGCTTCCCAAGTCCTGGGATTACAGGCATGCGCCACCACACCTGGCTTGTGCTGAGGCCTTTTTGAGGAAACATTATATATTTGACATGGGGCTGACCTGACCACTGTAGGGTTCCGCTCTGTGTTGTGCTCCAGTGAGGTTTCAGTTGTTTCTGAAGGATGATGGTGAAGAATGGACCTGTCCCCCCAATCAGTCCCTGGGTTCCTTCCAGAGAAAATCTCCTGCGCTCTGTTCTCATCTTTGAAGTCCTGATGGGCAAGGGGGCGGGGCATGTCTTCTACCTCCTCATTAAACAGACTTGAAGGGGAGAAAAGGCCTCCACCCAGCCTCTGCGTGCACAAACCTATTAGTGCCCTGTGCCTTGCCAAGGTGGTTTTGTTGGCCCAAACGTGACTACACATGACTCAGTCCTTTTTGGCAGTGTAGCCTGGCAGCATCGCGATGAGGGGTTGACTTGGGCCAGAATCTGGTTGTCAGTGTGTTTGAGCATGGAGAACCCTCTAGAATGAGTACTTTTCAGGACAGGTGTAGCAGCAAAAAGAATATTTCCCAGGAAAATAGGCACTGAGTGAGGAATGGGATGCCCTTCGTGATGGGAGCCCTCTTGTTGGGTGCAGAGGACAGTCCGGGAGATTCCGTGGGGCTGTGGCGGGCCCACACGTGATAATTGAGCTGTGCCCGGAGGATGACTAATTCCACCATGGGAGAGAGGTGTTGCAGGATGGGTGAAGCAGGGGTGTTGTGCAGAAATGGTGAGTCGAATGGAGAGCTGGGACTCGGAGGAGGGAGGCAGCAAATGCAGGAAGGAGATGGCGAGGCCAACTCAGCACCCTCAGGGTTTGCGGAGTATCTTGGCTCGTTGTCTTAAACCTTTGAAACTGTGGATTGGTCTGCAAAGCCATAAAGAGAACCCAAGGCAGTGGGGGTCAACGGGGTACTCGCGGTACGGCGCCCACAACAAGGGGCTTTCAGTAAGTGTCCTGTGTCCATCTGCTTGGCAGGCGGGATCTGCTTTTCCCAGGTTTAGAGCACACACATGCCGATGTCTTCCATCGCTGCTACTCTGGGATTTTCAGAAGCTCAGGCTGTTGTTATAAGCTCTATGCTTGTCCCAGAGGGCAAGTGTGCTGACAGGTTTTCTTTTTTCTAGTTCTCTTGCCAGCCTTCTGTGGTGAACATGTCTGGAGGAACTTCCCAGGTGCCCCGAGTGAGGGAGACAGCCATTCCGTTGTAGGCAAGGGGAGCCTGGGGTGAAGTGAGGTGAGGAGGGCAGCCCGCTCATGCAGATCCACACCCGGATAGACTAGTGTTCCCAGCGAGGGTATTTTCTGAAAATTTTGAGGGCTTGGAGAGTAAAGCAGGTTTTTATTCAGAGAAAAGGAAGAACCATTTTTTTTAAGTTAGCATCTTACTATTAAAGCACTTTTATTAAGAACGTGGATGCTTTAGTACATCTTTTCAAAGCTTTTCTGATTTTATTGATTTGTGTCAGTTTTTTGGTTTCTTTTTATGGTGTCTAGCACAGTACTTTTCCACTGAAAAATGTTAATATATGTGCTGACTAAATGGCTTAATATCTTGGTTTATAGTTTGCATACATAGAAATACAACTGATAAAAATTGCTCAGATTTTTTTTTTAAGACAGGGTCTTGGTATGTTGCCCAGGCTGGCCTTGAACATCTGTGCCCATGAAATCCTCTTCTCTCACAGGGCATGGTGGTACATGCCTGTAATCCTAGCTACTCGAGAGGCTGAGGCAGGAAGATCCCAAGTTTGAGGTTAGCATTGACAACTTAGTGAGACCCTATCTCAAAATAAAAAAATGAAAAGAGCTTGGGATGAAGCTCAGTGGAAGAGCACCCCTGGGTTCAATTTCCAGTAGCAAAAAGAAAGAAGAAAGAAATTATCCTATCTCAGCCTCCTGAGTAGCAGGGACTATAGGCATCACTGCACCTGGCTTCAGGCTTTTAATAAACATAGACTGGCTATCTCTTCTTTATCACTGTCATTCTCCTGCTCCTCATTCCCCATGAAAAACTTTGTCAGGTTTAATTACAAGCCTCCTTCTGGCTCCCAGGAGGCAAACAAGGGAATGTTTACAACCTGCCTTACCTCAAATGCTCTTCCTAGTTGGCTTTTTGAGGTCATGTCAGTTAAAGCTGGCTCATGTCCTGTCTCCTGCCTGTTCTACAGACTGTCCTGTTAAAATATTCTGACTTGTGATGCCCCCTATCCTGCCCACCACACTGGGTTTCAAGGAGGATTTGCCAGTTGTGTGGCTTTAGAAAAGGCTTAAAAAATTTCTAAGCCTGAGCTGTGGTTTTCCTGTACTGCAGTCTTAAATTAAGCTTAAGTTGTGAAATAGAAGTACCTAGCTAAAGGGGATGAGGGGAAGCTGGAGGCTCCTAAGGGGTGAGGCCCTTCACCCAGCCATCTTTCTGTTTACATTCTCCATCTCCAATGGACAGCATGTAGTAGCACTCAAGTGCTTCCATCTTGCTTTTGAGAGAGGATTGGTTGAGAACGGGTCTTCAATCAGGTGTTAAGTGAGTACAGCTCAGAGGTTAGATGTCAGTTACACCCACTCAGCTGCCCCGTGAGGTCCGGGCAGGAATTCCCAGGACATTCAGCACAGAATGGTTGACTGGGGGCACTGAAGACTGACCCGGATTCTTCTCTGTAGGTATTGAAAATGCTCCTCTGTAGGGGATGGGGGGTCAAGGTTAAATCTGCTTCCATACCTCTGCAAGGTTTTCTTTTTGTGTTTTGTTTTTGCTATTCGTGGTGCTGGAGTTGGAACCCAGGGCCACGCTAGGAAGCTCTTTACCGTTGAGCTATACCCCCAGCTCCTGTCTGTGAGTTCTTGAGACATCCATGTGATGTGCCCGTGCACTTTTCCATCTGTCCTGTGTGACTTGCCAGCAGGATTTCATATTCTGCACTCACCCCTCCTACCATACTCTAAGGATCAGTGGCGACATTGCTCCCCAAAACTATGGGGGATCCTGCTGAAAGGTAGCGCTTCTCAATAGGGGCCTGGCAGTGGAGTACATATCAGATTCTCTTGTGAAACTTTAAAAATTAGAATTCTGGGACTCATGCCAGGTGTGCTGAATTAGAATTTGGGCTAGGAGTCCCTGCTACATATGATTTTTTTGTTAAACTTAACAAGAGGCAATAATGTGTATTCCTTGTTAAGACTGATAGCCACATATCAAAAGATCTAAAGAAACCCCCTGCTTAGGTTCAATGATACCTACAAAGAGTAAGTAGTATTTTTAGAGGAACACATCTCAGAATTCTCAAATATGCAAACCTTTTGCTATATATGGATGACTATTCTAGTTATTAATATTTAAGATTTTTAAACTTCTTTTCTTTTTTTTTGGTGGCACTGGGGATTGAACCCAGGGGCACTCTACCTCCGAGCTACACCCCCAGCCCTATTTTTTGTTCTTTGTTTTGAAACATGGTCTCACTAAGTTGCGCAGGGCCTCACTAAGTAGCTGAGGCTGGCCGCGAACCTGCATCCTCCTGTCTCAGCCTCCCAAGTACTGGGATTACAAGCGTGCGCCACCATTTTTAACCTTTTGAAAAATAGTTGTATGTGGAGTTGACTTGAAAACAACAACAACAACAAATGCTTTTTTAGCCTGAGCAGATGTTTGGGGAATTTTTTGCACTTCACCAACTAGTTAAACCAGTTTATACTGCCAAACCAAACATTCTCTTGTGCCATAAGATGTACAGTAGAGCCATTTTATAACCTCAGCTTAAAATTGCCAGGGAACAACATTTTCTACAATTATAATTGTACAAAGAATGAGGAAAAAACAACACAGAAGAGTAATATTTGCTAAATTCACCAAGAGTTTAGCTTATTTAGAAATCCAGGTAGAAATCTGCTTAAATAGTATTTTATAAGAAATTTGCATATTGAAACCAAACCTTTCTACCTGTGGCAACACATTTCTCAATGTAACATTGAAACAGCAATGTAAATGTATTGTCCTTAGGATTCATTGGACAGGAAATGTATTTGATAAGTTAATCAATTTTCTTTCCTCAGGTTTTGTGGGCCAGAGAGTAAGCTGACTTTTCTCCTTCCCCGGGACCAACTTCAGGAAGTAGATAGGGGCTTAATAGCAAAGACCACATTAAATGATTTTGTGTTTTTTTAAACTATGTTGCTGTTTTGAAGATTCCCTCTCTGAAAGAAAGCCTTGCACCCATTGCTATTTGAGGTTTTATTAATTGGTTGGGTTTGGAGTATGGTGAGTTTGGATCTTGAAGTTAAAGGATTTTATACTTTAGGGGGACTTTACAGGTGAGGTCTCCATCACCTCAACTCAACAGAAACTGCTCATGCTGAGGTCACAGATGGCCTCTGATCGTTGAGCCTGTGGTCCCTGTGTCGTCCTTGACATGGTTTTTCTGACCCCTCCTCATGTGAAGCCTTCCCTCTGGGTTCCTGTGCACATTTGTAACTATTTTGCTTTTCTTTCTTTCATTTCCCTCTGGGTTCTGCTGTGTCTGCCCTTACATGTCCAGGATCTCCGGGCCAAGTTCATCCTTGGTGGTTTTCTTTTCTTTCTTTTTTTTTTTTTTTTGCGGTACTGGGGATTGAACGCAGGGGCGTTCTACCTCCGCGCTACGCCCCCGGCCCTATTTTTTATACTTTATTTTGAAACCGGGTCTCACTAAGTTGCAGAGGGCCTCACTAAGGAGAGAGAGAGAGAGAGACGGAGAGAGAGAGTGAGAAAGCTGAGGCTGGCTGCGAACCCGGATCCTCCGGTCTCCGCCTCCCAAAGTACTGGGATTACAAGCGTGCGCCACCACGCCCGGCTCCTTGGTGGTTTTCTTTGAGTCTGCTCAGCCCTTTTGGGAATCTCAATACTTCAGAGGCTCCAGCCTCCACCCACATGTTAATAACCTCCCTCCCCACCCCCAGTCTCTCTCTGAGTTCACCCTCATCTCAATCTTTTGGGCATTTCTACTTGGATGACTCATAGGTACTTTCAACTGAGGATATCTAAACTGAACTCATTTCCTCTGTAATTATCACCTGCTTCCTGTCCCACTCCAAACCCCTCACCCCAGGTTTCTCTCAGCTTTTCCCATTTTTGTTCTTGGCTCTACTTTCTACCCTGTTACTAAAGCCAGAAATTTGTGACTCATGCTACCCCCTCCCTCAGTCAGCCCCATATTTTAATTGGCAATTAAGTACTATCATTTTAATATCCTAAATAAAAATGGAAAATTTAAGTCATTCCACCAACAGTAAATTATTGTGGGTTTTAAAACTTGTAGTTGAGCCTTTATAAGCAAGTATAACATGAGACATTTATGACCATTTGTTATATACATTTTGTGCTAGGCTTAGTCCTAGGCACTTTCATATATTATTCCTAATTTTGACAACTCTTCTGAGGTATATCATCTCTGTTCTAAGTGAGGAGTCTAGAGTTGGGTGTGGTACAGTACATGCCTGTAATCCCAGTACTTGGGAAGTTGGGACAGGTGGATCACAGATTCAAGGCCAGCTTCATCAATTTAGTAAGACCCTCAGCAACTTAGACCCTGTTTTGAAATAAAAATAAAATAGGGTTGGGGGTGTAGCTCAGAGGTTTCTACCCCTGAGTTCAATCCATAGAATTAAAAAGAAAAAGAAAAGAAAAAAGTGAGGAGTCTAGGGTTCAGAGAGATTAAGTACCCACCCAGGATCACAGGGCAAGTAAAGGACAGTGGATCTGGGATTTAAACCTATGGGTTGGTCCACCTGACTCCAAAGCTTTTGCCATCCTGCCATCCCATCTTGCTCTGTTTTCATAATGCCACTATGCTATTTTAGACTTCCATCAGTTAGGTTGAATTTGAGGGCAGGAACTGGGTCTTCAAATTGTCATCTGTCAGGATACCTACACCCGACCCCCACACCCTGTATTGGGGATTGAATCCAGGGTAGACAAGCACTCTACCACTGAGCTTTACCAAAACCTCTTTTTATTTTGAAATAGGGTCTCACTGAGTTGCCCAGGTGGCCCTCAAACTTGTGATCCTCCTGCCTCAGCCTCCAGAGGGAGTAACTGGGATTGCAGGCATGTGCCCCTGTGCCCAGTAGATACATAGCTTTTCTCACAAAATTGGTACAGCTCTAGTTTGGATGTGGTATGTTTCCTCCAAAACTCATGTTGAAACTTGGTCCCCAGCCTAACAGTGTTGAGAGGTGGTGGGACCTTTACTAGGTGATTAAGTTGTTAATGGAATTGATGCAGTGCTCGAGGGAATTGGATTAGTTACCATGAGAGTGCATTGTTATAAAGTGAGCACTCGGGGGCTGGTCCTTCCACTTCTCCATGCTATGTTGCGGCTTGAGGTCCTCTCCAGATGCTGCCACACAATCTTGGACTTCCAGCATCCAGAACTGTGAACTAAGTACACTTCTTTCCTTTGTAAATTACTGGGTCTCAAGTATTTGTTACTGCAGTAGAAAACAGATTAAGGTAGGTGCTCAAGACGTGACTCCAGGAAAACCATGGTCCCTGTTGCCTATGACTTCACCTAGGATCCAGCCCAAGTCTTCTGTTAGCTGTGTGTTAGCAGTGTGGCCTGAGACAAGGACAGAAGGACCGTGCTGTCTGCCCTCAAAAGCTTTTTATGAAAGTCAAATGAGATGGCATGAGGGAAAGTGCCTTAAAATCCAAGGGCATTTTTGAAAACTTGTTTATGAGAGTTGATAATTGTCCAGCTCAGATGAACCTGTCTCTTCTATGATTATGAATGACAATGTGTGAAAATATAAACTCTCCTGGATTTCTGATGGTCATGCTGATTGAATCATTCATGTTCAGACAATAATAAAGGCAGAAAAGGCTCTTTCAACTAAAGACCTTGTTTAAAATAGTACACACAGAACTAGATTCTGTTATTAGTTCTCAGGAAGACTGTTTTTAGAACAGAATAGGATATAATCTATAAAAACCAGATGGAACATAGGTATAGGCAGGTGCATTAAAGCAGAGTCTACTGAAGTTTTCTTTATTCTGTTTGTTTGTGATGCTGGGGATTGAACCCAAGACCTTGTGCATGCTAGGCAAGTGCATTTGGACATGTTTGTGCTGTGCCCTATTTTGTTTATTGATAGGTTTCTCCTTTTGCCCCGTTCTGAGAAGGACATGCTATTTTTTTCCTTCATGGTTCCCCTTTTCCATCATATTTTGGTAACATATTTTCTCTAAGGAGAGGGTTCCTTCCAATGAACGTATAAAACCAATTTGTCATTGTAGAATTTGGAAATTAATTTTCTGTGTCCTACAAAATTGCCTGTAAATTTGGGGGCAATGACAAATATTTTGCAGAGTTGTTTTGGCTGCAGCCTGACATAATGTACCTGAGGCACACAGTAGGTCCCTGGTAAGTGGTAGCCATTACTGTCCAAACTTAGTTATTGGAGGCCTAAAATTTCAGATTTAGTAAGGATTATGCTGCTCCATGAGGAAAAGATTCTGGAAGAATTTGTAACATGGAAGAGGAGAGTAGTGGTTCTTAGGAGCATGGATCCTAAGGAGCTGTGCTGTCATCCTCAGCTGGGAATCATTAGAACTTTAAATGCTCAGCTGCACCCCAGATACAAGGAATCAGAAATTCTGGGGCTGGGACCCAGCAGTTTGTGGCTGATTCTGATGAACTAAATGGGCCTAAATAGCAAAATCAGCCTGGAGGCTTTTGGAGGACGCCAGTGGAGGGATCTCAAGGACCTCCCCAGCATGGTGGGACTAGTCCAGCATGGCAAGGAGGCCATGGGGATGTAGAGGCTTTGAGTCTGATGGACCAAAACAGAGTGGTGAACAGGAAGCTGGAACCCTGGTGGTACGTGGATTTTGGAAGTGGGGGAAAGGAAGAGTGAGCTGTTTAGTTAGTTTTGGACATGTCAAGTTTGTGTCACCAGGTTGATGCCAGCGAGTTGGAAATGAACTACAACAGTAGCACAGGCAAAAACGTGGAGAACAGGCTGGTGAGTCTCTTGCATGGTGGCAGCAGTTGAAGCACATATTCAGATCGTTTTCCCAAGGGAAGAAGTGGCGCAGAGAAAAGGAAGCCAGGGATAGGCAAGTGTGGGTTGTGCAACTTTTCCTTCAGAGGATAGGTGATCATGTGATGACTTTTTAAATAAAGCCAGATTATCTGAACAGTGTTGGAGTTTTGCCATAATGCTCTCTTCAGGTTCCATGCTGTGTACTAGAAACTTCTTGTAAGTCCTTTTATCTTGAGATCCAAGGCTTGGGGTGCAAGGAAGGGTTCTAATATGTGTCTTTCCCCCCAAAGAAGGCAGGGGGGTGAGGTGTTAGCGCCTAAGGTGTGACCTGGAGCAGGCTTGTTGAGATTCTAAGTCTCCAAAGAGGATAATTCCAGTCCCCACCTTGATGCTGTCATGAGGACTAAACAGGATGGTATCTGTGAGATGTCTCCCCCTCTCCTGTTTCTATGGTCAGTTGTTGGATTTGTAGAATAAAGGTCTTCTATTTGTAATAGATTCATAATATTAAGGAGATAATTATAAGAAGGCATGGTAGGAAGTCTAAATTGGAGATCAGTGTGGTTTATGGTCCCCAAGATTATATCAATACCTTGAAATATGAGCCTCATTAAGGTTTGTGAAGAGGCAGAAAGGACTTGGCCTGGGAAGTTTCACTGCCCAAAGACAAGATTCTGATATTTAAAAAAATTATTCTTTATACCCAGCTTGGCAGACATGCATATTTTTCTGTACTAGAAAGAAGTCGCACAAGATTATAAAAACTTACTGAAAGTTGGATGTCGCATGTGGGAGGCTGAGACAGGAGGATTGCAGGTTCAAAGCCAGCCTCAGCAAGACTCTTAATGACTTTGATTCAAAATAATAAAAAGATAGGGCTGGGAGTGTATGTTGGGGGCCATCTTAGCCCACGCAGTGAGGTCACCATTTGGGACCAGCTTAACCATGTACACAGTACATGCTAAATGGAAATTGTCCACATACAGACAAGCTTCCTTGGACTGGATGGGACGAAAGCTGGACATTGATGACCTCCTATTCTCCCTGAAACTTTCACTTTGCCACTCCCTGGTCTTAACTTGTGATCTTCCCGTTTGCTTTGTTTGAACCTCTATATAAGAAAGGCCTTGACTACAAAAGGCAGGAGAATTTGTCTTCTTGGATCTCCTACCCGACCCCCCCAATTATTAAATTCTCTCCAAATTATTATATCAGACTTGGTGTCGGTATCGTGCGAGAAGACTATTGATCAGGAAGCTGCCTGGTGCAGCAATCTTCCATGGCAGGAACCACGGAACAATCTTCAGGAAGCTGTCTGGTGCAGCGACCTTCTGTGGCAGGAACCACGGAATAGTTATTAGGGAGCTGCTTAAAGCAGCAACCATCCATGGCGGGACTATGGAGCAAGCAAGCGTCCGCCAGAGCACCCCAATAGGTGTAGAATGCCCCTGGGTTCAATCCCCATTTCTACTAAAAAAAAAAGGAACTTAGTACATCTGTGTAGCATCTTCATTATTTGTAGAGTAATTGCACATGAATTGTCTTTAATTCAAAGTCATTCAAGAAACATGTGTCCTGTTTTCCACTAGGTTCTAATGGGGCTGTTTTTTCCTTAAAGGAAGCATTTGGACCACACACACTTATATTTGGGAAATAACTTTGTGCTACATCTATAAGAAATGTTTAAGGAACATTTTTTATTTTAGGAACTAGCTTCTGAACACTCTCAACCCCTCTGCCCCAAGAAAAGCGATCTGTGTGTGGTGTGAGCATGTGCGGCTTCTGTGCTGTTTCCCAACATCGATTTTATTCCTTAGGTCTGAGATACATTCCATTCTGTCTGTATATGTTAAGAGAAATGGTGACAGAATAGGTGATCACAGGTTTTGCTGCAAGCTTACTAAAGGCTTTAGTTGAGTCTTTCTCTGGGTTTTAGAGGGAAAAAAACCAATCTAATATTCATATATGGCACGTGACATCCCTTCATATGTAAAGCTGGAACTTCATAGCCTTGATGAAGATGTTATGGACTCCTAAAAGCAGCCTTTGCCATCTCCACACTTAGAAATTACTCTGCAATTCATAGTTGAGCTGGGATGGTTTCTGGCTATTGGGTTGGGTTTGAGTGCCTTCAAGTTAGTAGAGCTAACATCCTCGCTCTGAGAGTGTGCACGAGGCTTGCGTCTTTCTGGGAAGCTTGGCAGCTACCACAGCTGCAACTGTGAGCTGGACTTGGGTAGTTTTATTAGTCTAGGAGGAGTATTGTGCTCCTGCAGCTGCTGCTGTAGTTCCTCACCATGTAAACCAAAACCATCTCAGTTACCCAAGACCATGAGAAACTGGCCTCGGCCCAAGGCAGCACCATGTATTTTAGACTCTACATTCTATTTCTCTTCCTTCGGGAATCCCCTGATTTAGGATGTACAGCTGGGGAATGGCCTGGCTGTATGAGGCAGTGGGGCTGGAGAGGCAGAGCCTTGGGTGCTGCCCTTCCTGGGAAGCCTGGTCTGGTTAACTGAGACTGCAAAATACCAAAAAAACAGTAAAACCAATGGTTTTTGTGAACCACACTTGTCCCAAATGTCAGACCTAGCCTTTCCTTTTTTTGTATGTCATCTCACAATGTAAGTCTCCAGAGGTATTTCTCTTGCAGTGCCATGCCTGCTTATGGTAGATGAGTTAGTAATTTGGTGGTGATGGGCTTTGTTTTGTTGTAGTACTGGCAATTGAACCCAGGGACATTTTACCTCCAAGCTAAAATACACCCAAGCCATTTTGTTATTTTGAAACAGGGTCACACTAAGTTGCTGAGGCTGGCCTGGAACTTGCAATCCTCCTGTCTCAACCTCCCAAGTACTGAGATTACAGGCATGCACCACCATGCCCAGCTAGATGTTCTTGTTAAATAGAGCTTTTGCAGACTACTCTGAAAATTAATTGTGGAACTTGACATTTAATTGCTAGCAGTGGTGCATATAAGGAATACTCAATCCTATCCATGTGTGCTCATCTGTAAATTACCATTTATTTTATTCTATTTTATTTTTGGTACTAGGGGTTGAACCCAGGGACATTCTACCTCTGAGCTACACCCCTAGCACTTTTGATTTCTTTTTTATATATTTTGAAATGGCGACCCTAAGTTGCTGAGGGTCTCATTAAATTGCTGAAGCTGGCCTCCAACCTGTGATCCTCTTGTCTCAGACTCCCAAGTATGATTACAGGCATGCATCACCACACCCAGCTAAATTACTGTTTAATTTTCCGGATTTCAGTGGTTCCATGAATGGGATAAACCTGAGTACTGTTTCTAAAGAAGCATCTGAGATATTAGCACAGAATTTTGGCAAGTCTGAGTCTGATGCTGTGGGGTAGGGTCCTCAACCTTTGAAGTTACTGGTTAGGCTAGGTAGGGGTGGTCTGTGACTTGGGTGGATGGAACAATAGCAAGAGAAATCACAACTTTATATTAATTAACCTCTAGCTAAAATGTAGCCTTTGCATCAATCATGAAAGTGGACAAAACTGTGTAACATCAGCACCTGTGACTTGGTCACATAGAAATCATAGACTTTGTATTATATTGTTGGAGATAGTTTAAACTACCATTTATACCCATCACTGCTTTAAAACCTGCTGTAGTACCAGGCGTGGTGATGCGTGCCTGTAATCCCAGTACTTTGGAGTCTGAGATAGGAGAATCAGATGTTCAAGGCCAGCCTATTTAAAAAAAATAGGACTGGGGGTAAAGCTCAGAGGTAGAATACCCCTGCTTCAATCCCCAATACTAAAAACAAGACAACAAAAAACTGTAGTGATTAAACCTGCTACTATCTTATTTATATGTTGAGAAGCATACCATACTATACCAGAGTTACTTTTTAAGTATTTTGATGTGTTTCAATATAGTTTTCTTTGTAATCATATTTTCTACTTAAAAACCATTCAGAAGCATTATTCTGCAACTTTATTTTTGTGGTGCTCGGCCTCCAACCCAGGTCTTTGTGCATACTGTGTAAGCACTCTACCACTGAGCTGCATCCACAGCCCTTTAAAAGCATTATTCTGATAGAGGTTCCAGGTTATTGAAGCAGTCCATGGCACTCCGAGTTACGAATTCCCACTTTGGGTGGTACCTTTGTGTTTTTCTCATCTTGTTTTGAGACTAAATTTGTTAACCTTTTAAAAAACCCTTCTTACCACTTTTGGCTTTTGTTCCCTAGCATGACTTGTCTTTGATGTCTCATCTGGAGCACTATTATTCCCCATTTAGGGCTGTTGGAATGAATTAAATAACACCACATGCATACCCACGAGTTCTTTCTCACAGGCCCTGGTGGCAGTCCTCTTCCTGTTGCTGCATGTTTATGGCCAAGAATGGTTTCCCTTCCAAGCCTCAGGTGAGAGGACAGCAATGCATATGCGGGTATTTACCTTAGCTCTGGGAAGAGGCGATGCTTGTGGGGCTTGTAGGAATTTGATTCAGCTCTGCACCATGTTATCATTGTCAGCATGCCCTAATTTAATTTGGAACTAGGTGTCCAGAGTTAAAATCCTACTAAGTATTTGTTAGACTGTGTAAAACCACCCAGAGAAAGAAATAGAGGGCATCAGGCCATTCTTTGCCACATCCCATCACCCTTAACAAATGTCATACAATTCATCACTGAGAAGTAGAGTGGCTGTTTGAGTTCTCTTAACATAAGAGGGTAAGTGGGCAAGTGTTAGGCCTGGGAGAAGCATTGCCCATGTGACATGAGGATCTCTGCTGCAGGTAATCCTCCCCACTGGCATTCTGGCCCAGCTCCCAGCGCTGCCCTCCTGTGGGCAGGAGGTCTTCTCTTGCAGGTCTTCTCTTGCATGGTGCCTCCAGGGTGCCACACTGTAGTTTGTCATAACACAGATTAGTTGGACCCAGGGCAGAACTTGAGGGACCGGACAGAGGGTATCTCAATGAAGGCAGTTTCTTTTTCAGGATAGATTTGAGGCATGGGGTTCTGCTCTGGGTGTGCAGCTAAACATTTTTTTTTCCCCTCTCAGGCAATTTTGCCCATGTTATACTTCCTCACCAGGCCCCTGAAAGCTATTCTCTCTTATTTTTACCTCGAAGAGGAGGCATAGTGTAGAGACTGAGTGGTTAGGCTCTGGAGCCAGACTGCCTGCATGGGCACTAGGGCTCTGCCACATACGAGCTGAGTGACCCTGGGTGAGTTACTAGCCCGTCTGTGCCTCTGCAAAACGGAGGTTAGTAGTACCTTGCTCAGAGGATGGTAGTGAGGATTACATGACGACATCTATGCCGCGCGCTCAGAGCAGAGCCTGATATATGTGCTGGGTGTTGCTGGATGCACATGAGAGTCACCTAGGGGAGGTCGAAGGAAACCGCATAGGCATTAGGAACTCCCATTCTAATGAAATGAGGTCCTGGGGGGGGGTTATAACCTTGTTCGTGGTCATTACAAGCCACTCACAGAGTGCTGGAGGGATTTTGATGTCTTTTATTCTGGGGCATTAAGTGAAAGATTCATCTGTCAGCTACACAAGCAAGAGACTTTCCCATAATGAAAAGCTGCTTTTCATGGGGCATCTTTGAAGTTGTCTGACCTTTTTCACTTTGAGGCCAGATGCAGTGCAATTTTTAAAAATTTAATTTCTTTAGATTTACAGTACCAGACTTCATTTGCTGGCACTGATTGATTGAGTGCCTTTTAACACTTTCTGAAAAATGCCTTCCAGGTCTCTTCTCCTTTCATACTAAAAGCTTATCACTCGTACCATAGCAGCCCCAGGGGTTCCTTTTCTGTGCTGATGGTTTATCAGCCTCTGTGATTACAGTGGTCTTGTGAACAAGAAATCAAGTTTCCCCCTCTAGCACCTGCTAGAGGAAGAGACCTGAAATGATCCAATCCAGCAGGAAGGGGAGCAGTGTTCCCATTAGGTGAGCCCACGGGAGGTGAAATAACTTGCCCCCAATCACTTTGTATATGGAAGCCTCCCACTTGGTTCAGGGAGTTGTCACATCAAGAGGTGGTCAGTTCAAGTTGGAGACTGGGGCCCTGGTGTGTGATACAAGAAGAGAGGATGCCCTTCTCACAGGAGCTAACGGCTGTTGTAACGAGGCCTAGGCCCTGGATCTCCATTGAGGCATCCTGTGGCCCTGCGTGTCCTCCACTGAGCTCGGTGGGAGAGTGGAGGGGACCACATTCAACACTGTGGTTTATATTCAAACCCGGGGAGTTCCTCAGACACACTAGGCCTCGTGGCCTCTGGGACCCCAAGTAGATGATGCCCCCCCAAGCTGGACCCATGACGGCTCTGTTTTCACTCCTGTGTAGAGCCATCCTTTCTTCGCCCCTTCTCTCCTGGGCACTTCTTGTTCCTCCCCCTTGAGTTCTCGGAGGGCTTTAGAGGTAGCTGCTCAGTGCCTGAGCTTTCAAGTCAGATCCAGGTTCAAGTCCCAGTTCCTCCTTCACCAGTCCTGTGGGCTTTACCACTATCTGGAATTGTTCCACACTCAAAATTTAAAATTCAGTTAAAAATCTCTTCTATTTCATTTGTCCAGACTGTGTTTGCTCCTTGAGGTCTTAGAGACATCATTATTTATCTCTGACTGTCCTGTCACTCAGGGCCTCACACCCTTCACACCCTTGATTCCATGCCACGCCCCTCTGAGTACCACTGTGCTGTGAAGTCCTGACCAGTGGTTAGTCCTCCGTCCTCTGAATGGTTCTTCTTGGAATTGGGCATCACAGGGGGGAAATTGCAGTTTCAACATCAGTCCGTCAGCTGGTCTGCTGCTGGTTGGGCAATCAGAGCTCCTCAGCTGTGCTTGCGTCTCGCACTCACCTTCCTCTCCTCTGCAAGGGCTGTTTTGAGCCTTTACTGCACCTCTCTCACCTTATTGTTTTTTTTTTTTTTTTTTTGCGGTATGGGGATTGAACCCAGGGGCATTCTACCTCCAAGCTACACCCCCGGCCCCATTTTTTATCCTTTATTTTTGAAACAGGATCTCATGAAGTTGCAGAGGGCCTCACTAAGTAGCTGAGGCTGGCCGCGAACCCAGATCCTCCGGTCTCCGCCTCCCAAGTACTGGGATTACAAGCGTGCGCCACCACGCCCGGCACCTTATTGTATTTTGTTAAAGAGAAAGTGGAGGCATGAATGTTTTAGCTTCCTGCGCATTTGCCCACATTGTCATTTTCATCCTCTATCTTGTCCTTGACTTTGTCCCTTGTTGCTTGGCAGTGCAGGTATGTAGGAATAAGTGTAGAATGAAAAAAACACAGTTGCTAGTACAGGGGTGGGAATGGTGAGATAGCTTCTCAACCATCATGAGGGTCACAGCTGAGACTCCTATAACTGAAGACAGGCTAACAAGCACAGCACATTTTAATCAAAGATTAAATGACACGAGGGCCTTCAGACATGAACACTCAAAGGCCGAGGGATAGCTGTCCATTTTTAGGCTTGGGTTTGAAGACTGTACTGCTGTAGAACTTTGAGGGGGCAGAAGGCTAGCATCCAGTGGTAACTGGCTGAGGGGGGACCCAGCAGGGCCTGTCTGTTCAGATGCTTCATGGACTCTTTCCTTCCAGGTATCGGGTGGGACTCCCCTAGAATGAGAATCTTGGGTGTTAGACAGTGTAGGTCAGAGAATTTCTTTATGGCCAGTTCTTCCATAGAAGGGCAGGGGAAAGCTAGAGTGATATTTCTAGGTTTTATGGCTTGCTTTAGGGGAGATGGTTTCTAGTTTCTCTGACACACCTTGGGGAGGAGAAATTCTGGTTTCCATGACTTGCCTTGGGGAAGAAAGGGAGGCAAGGAGTAAGGGTGGAAAGTCAGAGAGACCTACCAAAGCTAGGGTGATATTTTCTGAGTTCCAACACTAGCTCAATGCTCATTCGTCAATTGGAGAATCAGGTTGTAACCCCATTTCTGCCACTTGCTGGCCCCAGCAAGTTAGGGCAAGTTTCTCCATTGCTAAAGGCTTTGCACTTTATTTATTTTGGTGCTGGGTTCTGAACCCAGGAGCGTTCTACCTCTGAACTACACCCCTAGCCCTATTTATTTTTTTTTTAATTTTGAAACAGGGTCTCACTAAGTTGCTGAGAGCCTCACTAAATAGCTGAGGCTGGCCTGGAACCTGCAATCTTCCTGTCTCAGCCTCCCAAGTACTGAGACTTACAGGCGTGTGTCACCATGCCCGGCAGGCCTTTGCACTTTAAGTAAGGATATTAAACTTAAATTCATTAAAGAATGGCAGGCTCTTTTGAGGTATAGCCATTCCTTTTGAGATTTATAGATGGATTGAAATTATGTTCCTTCACAACCATCCAATGATATTAAAATGGAAAACATATTGTGATGAGTGGGGTAGGGCAGGGTCTGACCATACAGAGGCTCCCAGCCTGGTGGAGGAAAGCAGGTTGTGTGTAAGCAATTAAAAGAAGTTCAAGAGGCTTCTAAAAAGCAAGCTTGTGAAATTCCTTTGCTTTCTCTAATAGATGTACTATGTGAGTGGTCATAATAATATTGCAGTTCCTTTATGTTCTAATTAGGACTGTTCTGCTGCTAGGGTAGGAAGGTAAAACTTGGTTGAGGAGCATCCATAAGAGGGAATGGGAGACAGCCTGTGGGTGAGCAGGGACTTCTGCAGGACAGGAGCTCCACCTTTGCACAGCAGCCACTGGCTTTACAGGCATAACAGTTATTGCCAGGAATGCTACCTTCTGTTATTTCCCCACCTGAGCCCATCCTGGTTTGAGAGAGAATGTATTGATGTCAGATTTGGGCTTCTCTGTTATTACCTTTATCCCTTCTGTGTGCATACTTGAAATACCAAAATCAAACCTTCCTGCAGCCAGTGTTTCTGAAGGCCTGATAGAACAGTTCCTGCTATGTAAAATGTACTATTATTCATGTTTAAACCAGATAATTTTGACCATAAACTTGGGAATTAGTACTCGGTACCAGAGGAATTCCTAGATCGTTAGTCAAAACCTCTTGTGGGAGAAAATTGCCATTGATTTTGATTTCTTTCCCATAGTAATCTTGCTACTCATTTATTTACAGGCATTTGTGATATAGAAGGTATGTTGCTAGGTGCCACGCAGAATTTGTAGAGTTCAACATTTTCACCATAATTTTGATTGATAATCATACATCAGTAGAAGGTGGGATGTAGAATTAGAGAACAGATATCTTTTGACCCACTGTGACCAGGAAGGGTTTTTGGAGGCGGCAGTGCTAAAAGGTTGTGTTAGGTAGGTAGCTAGACATTAGCAGATGGTGTGTCAACTGGGACATACTGGGTCAACTGGACAGACCGGACCTGCAAAGAATCACTTTGATCCCTTCCCCTGTGGGAAGGGGACAGAGATAGGATTGATTGGGATGAACCAGAAGTTTACTCGCAGAGCCTTGCTCACTTTGACCCCTCCCCTGTTGGAAGGGGGCAGAGAAACAACGCAGGGTCACTAAAGTGCTACGTGCAAAGGGCAGTCAATCACCCCAAATGTAATACGTACAAAGAAGGTGTCCAGAGGGACTATAAAGCCCAACAGGTGGAACTCTCCATGCTGCTTTCTGTCTGGAAATGGACCTCCAGACCCTGTCTCTGGAGCATAATCCCATTGCCCCAGGCCAACTTTCCATTCCTGGGAATGGCCCATTTCAGACACTTTTCCCCTGGAGTGTGGCCTTTCTCCTTACGCCTTTCTCATATGGTGCCTTCATTTCTCTAAATGAACCTACTGTGTTCTCCGTTTGTGCTTTCTGTTTGGATGCTTTCCAAGCAGACAAGCAAAGACTGAGGTTGTGCAAAATAATTTTTTGGGGGGTACTAGGGATTGAACCCAGGGGCATTCTACCTCTGAGCTACACCCCCATCCCTTTTTATTTTTTGTTTTGAAACAGGGTCTCTTGCTAGGTTGCTGAGAGTCTCCCTATGTTGCTGAAGCTGTCCTGGAACCTGCAATCCTCCTATCTCAGCCTTCCAAGTACTGGGATTACAGGCATGTGCCACTACACCCTTCAAAATAATTTTAAGATCTTCCATCCAGTAACAGTTGGACTGAACAATTCCCTTCATAGGTATATGAAAAATGGTTTTTGTATACAGAAAGAAATAGTTTACTTTCCTCCACAAGTGAAATTTCTTCTGTGCCAAGTAGCTATAAAAATAGGAACTTCTTTAAACAAACTTGTGTATACTAATTTTCTGGCAACTTGAAATACTAGCTTTAGAGAGTCCAATTTTTAAAAGAAACTCTTCCTGAAACAGCTTACGTATCTTACTGCAGAATATTTAAAATATAGATTGAAAGTGCTTTTTATCATAACAAAGAGTTATCACTTTGTGTGTGTTGTGTGTGTGTGTGTGTGAGAGAGAGAGAGAGAGAGAGAGACAGAGAGAGACAGACAGAGAGAGACAGAGACAGAGATGGACAGACACTGGGGATTGAACTCAGGGGTGTTCTACCTCTGAGCTACACCCCCAGCCCTATTTTATATTTTATTTTGAAACAGGGTCTTGCTAAGTTCCGCACACTGTCCTCGAACCTGCAATGCTCCTGTCTGGTGAATTTTCACCTAGTTGTGTTCTCTTAAGCATTTGAGTTCAAATTTCATGCCTAAAACTCTTTTAAAAATTCACATTACTTAGCCGGGTGTAGTGGCGCATGCTTGTAATCCCAGTACTTGGGAGGCTGGGACAGGAGGATTGCAGGTTCACGGCCAGCTCCAGCTATTTAGTGAGGCCCTCCGCAACTTAGTGAGACCCTGTTTCAAAATAAAGAATAAAAAAATAGGGCTAGGGGTATAGCTCGGAGGTAGAATGCCCCTGGGTTCAATCCCCACTACCGCCAAAAAAAAAAAAAATTCACATTACTTAACTGTAAACGTACCATACTATATATATATATATATATATATATATATATATATATATATATTGGCGTTTACCATGTTTTTAATGACTTAAATCTGAAGTCTTTTGCCAAAGACAAACCTAACTATAAAGAAAGAAACAGAAGACTTGGAGGTTCAATTTGTAAACTGGGCTCGAATAAAGAAAACTAAGGAATTGGGACTTTGTATTGTAGAGAATAAGTTACAGTTGATGGGCACCACATTTTCCAGCTATGCAGGAGAAGGGAAACTAGAAGCCAGTTCTCAACTGGTCACAGTTGCTTTCTGGTTGTTTTAACTCCTTTCTGGATGAAGCCTCTGATTCCTGGAAACGTCCCCTTACTTGTTCTCAGTCACTTTGCTAGGACCAGGTCTGTTAACTCCTAGACTTTTTCTTCTAGGGGGAGGGAGGAATGTGAGAGAGATTCTGGAATTTCAAGAATTCATCATTGGTTGGGTTTTCCCAGTCTCCTGGGATCTCTGAGTTGGAGAAGCGCTCTTGCTTCCAGGGACTTCTGCCATGCAGAGTTTCCCATGGATTCCCAGCCAACAGCTAGGGCCACCTCTAGCCCACCTCCCTGTTTCCTTTTGTGGTCTCTATTTTGCTTTGTCTTCTCTTATTTGTTCTATTCTATATTATTTATCTTCTGGGCTGCTGCAGACCTATTGCCACCAACCATTTCCTTTCTTTTGATAAACAACGAATATTGATAATACAAAGAAAAGTCCTAAAGGCAGGCATGCTGAAGATAGGGTTATTACTTAGATAAATCAGAATTATTTTTGAGCTCCTAGCATTGAGGATGTTTTTGATGTCTCCTCCTTCTCTGATGTAATTTGGGGGGATACTGGGGATTGCACCCAGAGGTGTTCTGCTTCTGAGCTACACTATCAGCCCTATTTTTTTTTATTTTGAATCAGGGTCTTACTAAGTTGCTGAGGCTAGCCTTGAACCTACTGATCCTCCTGTCTCAGCCTCCCAAGTACTGGGATTATAGGCATGTACCACCACACCCAGCTAAAAAAGGTTCTTAATACTTAATGTGCACCATAGTTTCCAGTGTTTCACTTGTACATATTACTACTGTGGCTTTATTTATCTGGACAAAAGAAAGGAGGCATCTTCAGAGTTTTGCTCTGAGTCCAGATGGATGGTTTGAAGGGAGACAGTTCTTAAACTGGAGTACATACAAATAATGAGAGTTAGGTATTTGAAATAACTAGCCTGAGATTTTAAGATTGTTTCAGGTGTGGACACGAAGGGATATTACAGCATGCTACATTTTTCTTCCTTTGTATTTCATCACCTGATGTCACATTGAACTTAACTGAGATTTTTTTTGCATTCCTTGAGAATGAGAATATATAGGGATGCTCTCTGTCCGTTATGAACTGCTATAAATGCTAATTGCTTGAATTGGGAGGAAGTTGTTCATATGTGTTCATCACAGCCCGGTTAAGTCTGTCAACAAATACTGAGTACAGAGTAGATGTGAAGCCTGTGTTCTGGCTTCTGTTTTTATCTATTAAAGAATAAACATAGTCCGTGTCCTCAGCTTTGAGCTTGGACTTGAAATTGTGTAAACAGGTAGTATGACACTCCAGAAGAGGAAAATTTTAATTCTAGTGCTAGTTTGTGATTTCAGACAAGTTAGGATATTGTCATTGGGATTACAAACTGAAATAGACTGCCTTGTTTTGAAATCCCAATGTTTTACGTAGGGTGATTTTAGTTATATTTTAGAGGCTGATGTAGTACATGCTGTGCAGAATTCTAACACATTACCTGGAGATGTTGTGCCTGTTCCCAAAGACTGGATGTGCTAAAGGAGAAATACCAGAAGTGGAAGTAAGCTTTCCATGGTCTATTTAACTTCTGGAGGTTTTGTTTTGTTTCTGTACTACTGGGGATTGAACCCAGGACACTCTTCCACTAAGGTATATCCCCAACCCCTCCCCCCTTTTAAAATTTTGTGACAGGGTCTTGCTAAGTTGCCCAGACTGGCCTTGAACTTGCCATTCTCCTGCCTCAGCCTCCCAAGTTACTGGAATACAGGCATGTGCCACTGTACCCAGCTTCTGGAGGTTTTAGAAGGAAGAATCTGGGAAACTTAAAAGATGAATGATAGTCAGAAATATGGGAATTTAGGGGACTTTAGGTCATTTGCCTTCTAGGGTTAATGCCATATAATTTGCCTTGTAGGAGTAATGGTATATATTTGCCTTTGCCTTTTCTCTCTCCTCCTCTTTCTTTTCTCTTCCCCACCCCCGCCCCTCA
>PVJS01023922.1:0-29141 GCA_004027185.1 Glis glis
GTCTCCGCCTCCCAAAGTACTGGGATTACAAGCGTGTGCCACCACGCCCGGCTTGAGTCCCTCATTTCTCAGCCTCCAAGTACTGGGATTACAGATATGCACTAGCACAACCGGCCTCTGGTTGTTGTTGTTGTTGTTGTTGTTGTTCTTCTTCTTCTCCTTCTTCTTCTTTTTGCTTTTTTTTTTTTTTTTGGTACCAGGGATTGAACCCAGGGGCATTCTACCTCTGAACTATACTCCCAGCTCTATTTAATTTTTTATTTGGAAACAGGGTCTCACTAAGTTGCTGAGAGCCTCACTAAATTGCTGAGGCTGGCTTCGAACACACAACCTTCCTGTCTCAGCTTCCCAAGTACTGGGATTATAGGCGTGCTATTTTTAAAAATTTGAAACAGGGTTTCACTAAGTTTCAGAAGACTGTGCTAAGTTATTGAAGTTGACTTTGAACCTGTGATCCTCCTGTCTCACCCTCTCAAGTACTCAGATTACAGGTGTGTGCCACCATGCCTGGTTTTGTGGTTGCATCTGAATAGAGAGAGAGCAGCACACAGAGTTCAGAAGGTTGAACAGAAAGCACATGACCCACAAACCTAAAATAGCTACTCTCTGTTCCTTTAAGTTTGCCTATCCTTACATTACAGGAGGAGGGGAAGCAGGGAGATATTGCTCTGTTTGCTTCTCAGTCTTGAATCCCTCTGATTTCATTTTGGATAGTTTAGACTGCTATGTCTTCAGGTTTACTCTCCTGAGGCATACAACCTGCAGTTACTCTCACCCAGTGTATATCCATCCCCTATCCCAGCATCATATTTTTTTATCTCTAGAAGTTCAGTTTGGATCATTTATCATACTTTTATATCTATTAAACATGTTCAAACTTTTCTCTATCTTCTTGATCACAGAGTATATAATAACTGTTATAATAGCTGTTTTCTCCTTGTCTACTAAGTCTATCATCTGTGTTCTGATGTGTAGATAATTCTATCATTGGTTGTCACACTGTGGCTGTACCCATTATGATTTATTCCCTCTGATGTCCAAATCCACCCTTCATCGCCTGCCCTGTGATAACTGAGATGAACCCTGTAAGCATTTCTCCTTTACGGCTGGCACAATGATAAACTTTGTCAGTAGAGGGTGCTGGTGGCACACTCTAGGCAAAAGGGGCTTCACTTCCTTAATGGGTGTGCTTCTGTTGGTTTTTTGCTCTTACTGCATGGCTGCCAGTGGAGTGGGGAGATGTCTAGTGATCCTTATCCCCATTGGATTTTAAGGGTCCCAACTGACACCGCCCATCAGTTTCAGCAGCTTCCCCATGGGCAGATCCTCAGTGAGTCTCACGGGCCCATGGTGGCTGACTTTCCAACTTCAACTCATCTGCAGCCTGGTGAGTATTTCATGCTTGCCAATCCTAGCTGCAGTTCTTTGCTCACCAGCCTCCACCTGCTTGCACCCCGTAACTCTGGCATAGGGCAACTTAGAGAATTCATTATCCAGTGGGCTGAAATCTCACCTCCACCAAGTTCCAGCCTTGGGTATTTTCCCTGAGCCCTAGAATGTTCTTCAGAATATCTCTTTACCCATTTATAGTTAGTCCTCTTTGATAATCATTCTGTTGGGCATGGTGATACACACCTGTAATCCCAGTACTTGGAGGCTGAGACAGGAGGATCACAGATTCGAGGCCAGCTTCATCAACTGAGTAATACCCTTAGCAGCTCAGCTAGATTCTGTTTCAAATTTAACAAAATAAAAAGGACTGGGGGTGTAACTCAGAGGTAGAATGCCTTTGGGTTCAACCTACAAAGGGGAGGGAGAGAAGAAAGGAGGGAGGTAATGAAGGAAGGAGGGAAGGAAGGAAGGGATACTCTAGCAGTGTGTGAGTCCATACTCAGGTCCTGGCCATGGAACCCCAGGCTGTGAGTCCACACTAGCCTCCAAGTCCCCTAGTTGCTGGTGATCTGTCCTTTTGCCTCCCCTCCTTCCCCACTCACCCTGTCCACAATTCTGGGGGTGCCTCTTCTTTTTTCCCCCAAGATAATTCATAGAATTCTAAAAATTGCCTTGTCTGTGCAATGCCCATGCAAAGCTACATGCTGCATGTCTCCGAAGCTCGGGGAGTATAATTTATGTCTTTAATTGTACCTTTCTGGTATCATGGAAGGAGTTTTCTTCCTCCCCATCTCCACAGCATCACACTGGGCTCTTTAGTAAACAGACTGAGATCAAACCTCACCCTTGCAAGGTCATGGAGAAGCAGCTCTAGTCAGCACCTTGCATCTGTCAGCTAAATGCCAATCCCTTATTTATAGGCCTGTTATATGTTTGTGCCCCTCTACAGCTCCTTTTTATTGCTGTATTTTAAATCAGGAAGATAGCCAATCTCACATCCATCTCTGTCTTATCACCCCACAACACAGACACATAATGGCCATAAATATGTATGATAATATAGATATTTTAATAATGGCTTGATTGAAATATAATTAAAATACCATGAAATTCACCTTTTTAGGACCACGTTTGCTCTCATATTTGAAGATTGGGAGAAAAACAGTAAGAAAAAGGACTTCACAGCCAGGTGTGATGGTGTATGCCTGTGATTCTAGCACTTGGGAGGCTGAGACAAGAGGATCACAGGTTCAAGGACAGTCTCAGCAATGAAGTGAGACTCTCAGAGACCCTATTTTACTTTTTATTTTTTTGTGTTTCAAGAAAGCTTTATTGATGGAGACCAAAATTTGAATTTCATATAATTTTCACATATCATGAAATACTATTATTATTTTGATTTTTAACCATTAACAAATGTAAAAACCATTCTTAGATTGCAAAGCTATAAAGAAAGAAGCAGTAGGTGGATTTGGCCTGTGGGTCATAGTTCACTGACCCCTGATTTTTTTTTTTTTTGCGGTACTGGGGATTGAACCCAGGGGCATTCTACCTCCAAGGTACACCCCCCAGCCCTATTTTTTACTCTTTATTTTGAAACAGGGTCTCACTAATTTCCAGAGGCCTCACTAAGTAGCTGAGGCTGGCCGTGAACCTGTGATCCTCCTGTCTCAGCGTCCCAAGTACTGGTATTACAAGCATGCACCACCACGCCCGGCTTGACCCCTGATTTTGAATGATGTGGTTAGCATGTGTTTGAACAGTAGATAGAACATAAAACTTGCCTTCTCACAGACCTGATCCTGGGCAGCCAGGCAAGATCATTAACCTCCCTGGGTCAGAGACCCTATTTTAAAACTAAAGACAAAAAAGGGCTGAGGAACTGGGCATGGTGGCTTATGCCTGTAATCCCAGTACTTGGGTGGCTGACACAGGAGGATTGCAGGTTCACAGCCAGTCTCAGAAACCTAGTGAGACCCTGTTTCAAAATAAAAAGCAATTTAAAAAGGGCTGGACGTGTAGCATAGTTTTAAAAGATTGGGGGCACTGGGGGTATAGCTCAGAGGTAGAATGCCTCTGGTTTCAGTCCCCAGTAACACACACACACACACACACACACACACACACACACACGCCAAGCATGGTGGTGCACACTTGTAATTCCGGTACTTGGGAGGCTGAGACAGGAGGATGGCAGGTTCACAGCCAACCTGAGTAACTTAGTGAAAAACTGTTTCCAAATAAAAAATAAAATAGGGCTGGGGGTAGAGTTTGGAGGAATAGGGACTTCATGAAAATTAGGAGAGAATATTCATGGAGTTTTACAACCAACACCATAATCAATTTTAGAACATTTTTATCACCCCCAAAAGAAATCCCCTGCTCATTAGCAGCCATCCCCATTTCCCCTAAATCCCACAGCCCTACTCTTCGCATGGATTTGCCCTGTTCTGGTCATCTCATACAGCTGGAATCAGATAATGTGTGGTCCTTTGTGACTGAGTTATTTCAGTTAGTATCATATTTTCAAGGTTCATCCATGGTGTAGCATGTATCAGTACTTCATCCCTTTGCATTGCCAAATATTATTCCACTGTATTAACATATATTTCATTTTTTCTGTTATATTTCATTTATTGATTTATGAGTTGATGAGCATTTGTGTTGTTTAATGCCCCCAAACACTTATATACACAAATTTGTATGGTGGACATACATATTGAACCCCAATTTCTACCAGCTGGAACACCCAACCCAGTTCTGAGGGATAAGAGAAGGCTTTCCAGGGGAGTAAACTTTGTTATTCCCAAACATAAATTCCCAAACATACCAAGAGCCTTATATGCCCATCACCTGGCTTTAACAATTGTTAACATCTCGTCACATTTTTCTAATTATTTTTCCTGAAGAATGTTAAACTCCAAACAGTGTGGTGATGCATCCCTAAATATTTTGGTGTGTATTTAAAAAGCAAAGATACTTTCCCACATGTGATAGTCTCCTCACACCTGACATAAGTCATAATACTATGTCTTTACTGTCCTAATAACCAGTTCAAATTCATATTTCCCCAGTTGTTTCAAAGACATTATTTACAATTGCTTTGTTTGAAAGAGGATCTAACTGGGTGGAGTGACATTTAACCTTCAGCAAGAAGGGAGAGCGAGGGAGTATCAGGTCCCCTGGGGGTGTCTGATGGGGACAGTCAGGGCTGTGGAAAATCCATGAGCCCAGACCTGAAGGCAGATGGAGCCTCTCCCCTGCCTGCCCCGCTGTGTTCCCCCAGGATGAGCGGGAACCTTCCTGGGCACAGGTCTGACGTGCCCATAGAATGCATCTCTGAGGAAATCGCCTACTGGCTCTTCCTGTGACCCCAGAAGCTGACTCATGACATACCAGCCTGGACAGGAAGGCAATGGAACCTTCCTCAGCCAGGGGAGTGGTCTGTCCACCAATCTGCTGCTGTGGACTGGGCGCTCACTTCCCCAGGGCCCTGGAGTCCACACCTCTGCTCTCAGGGTCAGTTGCTCTGGAACTGCTGGGCGTGGGCCTGCTTCCCATCACTGGGTTGAGCATCAGAGAAGGAAGTAGCTGAGGTCTTGTTTTGAGTTCCGTCCACTGAGAACACCTGAGACTTCAATGTGGGCTGCAGATGACCTTCTGAAAGACCAGCCACACATCCCAGGAGCCTGCTATCTGCTTTTGCTTTTCTGTTCTTGAGCTTAAAACAGAAGCCCTTCTTTAGCCCAAGGCTGGCCTGGCCTTGAGTCCAGGACACAAAAACCTAGGAACCCTCTTTTTTTTTTTTTTTGGTACTGTGGATAGAATCCAGGGGCATTCTACCTCTGAGCTACACTCTCAGTCCTTTTAAATTTTTACTTTGAAACAGGGTCTCACTAAGTTGCAGAAGGCCTCACTAAGTTGCTAAGGCCATCCTAGAACCTGCAACCCTCCAGTCTCAATGTTTCAAATGCTGGGATTACAGGTGTGTGCCAGCACAAATGGCTGAGTCCATGGTTATAGCACCCCATGAGGGTGACCGAAGAGAGCAACTTAATTTTAGACTAGCACAAATAGGACACCTTTAAGTGGAAGGATAATCTCCCACCTGTAATTTTCAAGAACGAGGAACTGAGCCAGGCATGGTGGCACATGTATGTATTCCCAGTACTTGGGAGGCTGAGATAGGAGGACTGCAGTTTTGAGGCAAGTCTCAGTAACTTAGAGAGGCCCTCTGCAACTTAGTGAGACCCTGTTTCAAACTAAAAATTAAATTGTGTTGAGGGTGTAGCTCAGAGGTAGAATGCCCCTGGGTTCAATCCCCAGTATCCCCCCACAAAAGAAAAAAAAATGAGAAGGAATTGAAAAATTCACAGGGAGGCAAGAGTTTTGGTTCCTCTTCGAGATGGGATGACTGCAGAAAGACCAAAGTTTCCTATTGTTAGAAATAACTTTTCATGGAGTCAAGAAAAGGCATGTGTTCAAAAATTGCTTGGCAAGGCGCTTTTACTTTTTTATTTTTTGGTACTGGGGATTGAACCTGGAGGCATTCTACCTCCAAGTTATACCCCCAGCCCAATTTTTTTAATCATTTATTTGGAAACAGGGTCTCACTAAGTTGCCGAGGTCCTCACTAAGTAGCTGAGGCTGGCTTTGAACCTGTGATCCTCCTGTCTCAGCCTCCCAAGTACTGGGATTACATGCATGCGCCACCACGCCCGGCTCTGATTTTACTTTTTTTGCAAAGAAGGGTGCTCCCAGGTGTGTGAGAGAGCACACCTCACAAAGAACCTGGTGGGTCTTCTCCTTGCTGAACTCCTATTAATGGGAATTACAGCTTCACCTTCTCCCTGGTCAGCTACAGGGGAAGATGGGGGAAGTTTGACACCTGCAATCTCTTAAGAGTTAGTTTGGGGAAGGAATGTAAGTCCCTGCCAGGTTACAAAATGGTGGTTTAAGTTAAACTACTCCTTTGACAGAAAAGATACAATTATAGTCTCACACTATCTAAAGTGATAGGAACCTGGGCACAGTGGCACACACTTGTAAACCCAGTACTTGGGAGTCTAAGACAGTAGGATTGCAGATTCAAGGCCAGCCTCAGCAACTTAATTAGACCCTGTTTCAAACTAAAGCGCTAAAATATGGCTGGAGGTATATCTCAGAGGTAGAATGACCCTAGGTTACATCCCCACTTCCACAATAAATAAATAAATAAATAAATAAATAAATAAAGTGATAGGAAGCCAAGTGTAGTGGTGCACTCCTATAATCCTGGTACTTGGGAGGCTGAAACAGGAGAATTGAAGATTTGAGGTCAGGCTCAGAAACTTAGTGAGACCCTGCTTGAAAATAAAAGATAAAATAGGTCTGGGGGGCCAGACGTGGTGGCACAGGCTTGTAATCCCAGTACTTGGGAGGCTGAGGCAGGACGATCAGAGGTTTATGGCCAGCCTCAACAGTTTGGCGAGGCTCTCAGCAACATAGTGAGACCCTGTTTCAAATAAAGAATGGCAAATAGGGCTGAGGGTGTAGCTCAGATCCAGAATGCCCCCAGTTCAACCCCCAATACCGAAAAAATAGATCTGTGGGTGTAGCTCAGAGGTAGAATGCCCCTGGGTTCAATACCCAACACCAAAGAAAAAAAAAAAGATGACTGGAAAGTTCTACATGTCCCTGAGAGTGGGTGGAAGGACTGGGTAGGAGCATCATAGAGTCATGATGATCTAGGGAAGGGAATTACAGTAAATTTCAAATCTTCAAAACCCCAGCTATAGTTTAGAAGTTTCAAGGAGTGATTTATTCTCACTCAGCTGCCACCTTCCCCGTAAGACCTTTTCTGAGTCCCTCAGTCGGAAGTGCTCCCTCCTCCTCCCCTACCCCCTCTAGCATTTGGTTCTATCTAAAATTCCTGTTCTTCCACTTCTCCCCATGGCCGCGGATGGGACCCCTCTTCGTTGACAGATGAAGCTGGCCACCTGGACGTCAGTCTTGTCCCTCCCTTCCCTTCGCTGCCTGTGACTCCAAATCTAGTCAAGTCCTGTTAGTTCTATTCTGACCCTCGCCACACTGTGCTGTGATTGGTGCCCCTCACCTGTCTGCTGCACTGTGTGCAGGACTCCTACGATTTCCTACCCAGCGCTCAGCAGAGGAGTCAGGAACGCAGAGCACGATGGGTACAAGCTTGTTGCCTGGGTGAGCGGATAATGGATATGTTTTGGACTTAATGATTCTCTGTCGTGGGAGACTGTCCTATGCATGGAGGGTGTGTGTCAGCACCCCTGGTTTCTACCCACCACCTGCTGGTATCATATCCACCCAGTTGTGACAACCAACAATGTCTCTAGACACTGTCCAATGAACACTGGGGGACAAAACTGCCTGGCTGAGAACCATTGCTCTCATGAATGAGTGTCAACCTTAGGGTCTCCTTGCCCACCTTGAGTCTAGCTCAGGGAATGAGCACAGTTAGTTGATCCATGAACATTGATGGAGAGACCAGTATAGGCTCATGAAATGGGTGCCCACCTCTCCTTGCCCCTCTGAAGAGGGAAAAATTCTACTATGTGCTTGCTAAGGACTGTTTTGTCCTTTGATGACAGATTTCATCAGGAGGACACAAAAGGGAGCTGTAACTAAATAGCTCTCCGGCTGAGGTGCACTGATGTGGGTACTCAGGCTGATGCTTGGTGATGTCGGCTGGATTTGAGGTTACAGCCAGGGTCCTGGGTTTAAACATTTTTTTTTTTTTTTTGCGGTACCGGGGATTGAATGCAAGGGCGTTCTACCTCTGCGCTACGCCCCCGGCCCTATTTTTTTATGCTTTATTTTTGAAACCGGGTCTCATGAAGTTGCAGAGGGCCTCACTAGGGAGAGAGAGAGAGAGAGAGAGAGGGACAGGGAGAGAGAGAAAGAGAGAGAGAGAGAGAGAGAGAGAGAGAGAGAGGAGAGAGGAGAGATGAATCACGCGCGTCCGCGCATGTGCGATGAGGTTGGCCGCGAACTCGGATCCTCCGGTCTCCGCCTCCCAAAGTACTGGGATTACAAGCGTGCGCCACCACGCCCGGCTTTTTTTTTTTTTATTTTATTTTTTTACTGGGATTGAACTCAGGGGAATTCTACAGTCAAGCTATTACCTCTATTTTTTTTTATTTTAAAACAGAGTCTCAGTAAGTTGCTGAGGCTGGTCTCAAACCTGCAATCTTCCTGTCTCAGCCTCCCAAGTACTGGGATTATAGGCATGCACTACAATGCTGGCTTGGACAATTATTTAAGCTGCTACACTAAGGAAGATCCCTGCATGTGTGGTTACCCCTCAGAAGTATAGGCAGTGGGGAAATAATATAACTCGTGCATGCTCCATAGACAGGGCTCAGCAGCAGAAGCAATATCTTTGCGGCTTCCATGTCAATGTCCTTTGTCCAGTGGCAGCAAGGAACTGAGGAGTTAACACAGGGGTTCTTAGCTCTCCCCAAATCATTGACACATCAAACTTGATGATACAATTATGGGTAAATGATTTCATACCATGCCCTGTCCCAAAGCACAGTAGGCATTTAAAATGTTAAAACTGTTTGCCTACTGTTTGAGCCCAGGCAGCTTCTTACAAAGCCCAGCCTGTCCAATACTCCACAAGCAAGCAGGCAGGCAAGCTGTTACCATAACAACAGAGGTTAAAATGCTGACTTGCTCTGTGGAGAGCGGAGCAGCTCAGCCATACTTGAAGAGATTGGGGAATTAAAGAAACCTTATGCATCCCATCGTGTGGATGTGGCTACAAAGCAGACTATTAAAAATAAGCTGGCACCTGCATCCAGGGGGTGGAAACAAAGATAAGAAAGGTGGTCCTGTGAACATAGCAACTGGGCTGGGAAAAGACCAGATAAGACAGCGAAAAACAAAACAAAACAAAAAAAATCTACATAAGATCCCAGATTTCAGGGGAGGGCAGAGCCTCAGTTCTGAGCTCTACATCACGTCCCTTCTTTGGAGTGGCACTCTCTTTCTCTCCCCTCCCTTTTTCTCCCTCTAGCTGTCTGTTTATAATAAAAATTTGGTAAGCATTGCAATTGAAGTTTTCTCAGCTCATTATTTTTATATGGGCTGAGGAAAAGTAAACACTCAGATATGAGCTTTTGCAATGGTCAAAGCACCTGAAAGTAAGTACTTTAGTACTGATCTGAGAGAGTGAGCAGTCTCAGGGGACTTTAGGGAAATAGAAGGGGCACTTTGCACAATTGCTCCATGGGCCCAACCTTGAACCCTACCACACTTCTGATTTTTCTGCTCCACTGGACAAATAGAGAAAGCCTATTTGTTTACATTTAGGAAAATTTACATTTTCCTAGCTCTGAACATATTGAGAATACAAAACAGGTACTTGAGCCAAAAATTCCCCAAGAAATGGTTTTCAAAAGTCATTAGGTGTTGGGATGGTGGCCCATGTCTGGAATCCCAGCTACTCAGGAGGCTGAGGCAGGAATCCCAGAAGTTTGAAGTCAGTCTAGGCAATTTAACGAAACCCTGTCTCAAAATAAAAATTTTAAAAAGGGCTGGGGATGTAGCTCAGCGGTAGAGCACCCTGGGTTCGATCCCCAGTATCACAAAAAGAAAAGAGAAAGTTGTTAAGTGTTAAGTCCCATAAGAGGCTGAGCTTCTCTTCTACTAAGGAATATACTAATTGTTAAAAAAGATGCAGGAAGCCGGGCGTGGTGGCGCATGCTTGTAATCCCAGTACTTTGGGAGGCGGAGACCGGAGGATCCGGGTTCGCGGCCAGCCTCAGCTCTCTCTCTCTATCTCTCTCCCTGTCTCTCTCTCTCTCTACTTAGTGAGGCCCTCCGCAACTTTGTGAGACCCGGTTTCAAAATAAAGTATAAAAAATAGGGCCGGGGGCGTAGCACGGAGGTAGAATGCCCCTGCATTCAATCCCCGGTACCGCAAAAAAAAAAAAAAAAAGATGCAGGAAGGAGTGATCACTGTTTGAGATGGAATTGAATGGTTCCTTTAAAACAGCGCTTCTCAAATGTGGGCTGCATCAGAACCCCTGAGAGCTTGTGGGTTTAGATTCTGGAGGCTGATTCTGCAGGTGTGGGCTGGGCTGGAGACCACAGCTGCAGCTGGTTCAGGGAGCACACTCTGAAATGGCCCCTTTTTACAGATGTTCTCCAGCTGTGTTAATGACCTCCTTTCAAACAATTCACTTACATAGGGACCTATGGCATAAAGCAAGAGATTCCTGGAATATTTATACCTTTTGTAACACTCTCTCTCTCTTTTTATCTTTTTATTTTTTATAGTGCTGGGAGTTGAACCCAAGGCCTTGCACGCTAGGTGAGTGCTCTATCACTGAGCTATGACTCAGCCCTGTTTATGCCTTTTCGGTAGCTGATTTTCAGAGTTTAAAATTTGTCCTTGGCTGGGCATGCTGGTACCTGACGCTTCTGCCCTCTGCAGCTTACATTCTACAGCCGAATACATACAATTAATAAACAAGAAAGGTGGAATATATATTTTTGGTTACAAGTACACTAGAGAGAAATAAATCCAGGTAAAGGGGGCAGGAATGAGAAGGAACTTTTAAACACATGTGTTTGGAAATCAAATAGCCCTGGAGTGACTCTTGTTCTGTCACATGGTGACCCTGTAATCCCTGGGTGAGTTACTGATCTCCCAATCTTGGTTTCTTTTCTTTTCTATTTTCTTTTCTGGTACTGGGGATTGAACCCAGAGGCACTCTACCTCCAAGCTCCACCTCCAGCCTGATTTTTTAATTTCTTATTTGGAAACAGGGTCTCACTAGGTTGCTGAGATCCTTGCTAGGTTGCCAAGGCTGGCTCTG
Source organism: Glis glis (assembly GCA_004027185.1). Taxonomy (NCBI): domain Eukaryota; kingdom Metazoa; phylum Chordata; class Mammalia; order Rodentia; family Gliridae; genus Glis; species Glis glis. The sequence continues at coordinate 11,232 of PVJS01023922.1, forward strand.
AACCTATAATCCTTCTGTCTCAGCTATCCAAGTACTGGGATTACAAGTGTGCATGACTATGCCCAGCTTTCAGGTTCAGTTTCTACCTCCATAAAATGGGCATAACAATTCCTACCTCCTGGAGTTGTTGCAAGCATTAAATACAAATGTATGTAAATTCATTGTACAGTGTTCAACCATAGGAAATTATTCCTGTGTGTGTGTGTGTTTTACTGGGAATTGAACCCAGAGGCATTCTACCTCTGAACTACACCCCTAGCCCTATTTTATTTTATATTTTGAAACAGGGTCTCACTAAGTTTCTGAGGGCTTCTCTAAGTTGCTGAGGCTGGCCTCAGACCTGTGATCCTTCTGTCTCAGCTTCCCAAGTATTAGGATTACAGGCATGGGCCACCACGCCCAGCTTGTTACCATTATTTTTGAGTATGCGAATGCTTTCTCATTCCCAACCCTGTCACAAGACCTGTGTCTGGTATCTAGCACAGTGCTTGGCACAAAGGGAAGATAAATGGAATATGATCAGAGAAATGAGTGAATATTCCCTGAGTGCTTGATATATGTGAGGCATCGTGCTAACACTTTATAGCAGAGTGTCTCATTTAATCATCATAACAGTCCTACAAGTTGAACCCCATCATCACCTCCAACTCACAGAGCTGGAGCCAAGGCAAGTTCAATAACTCACCCAAGGTCACAGAAGCAGTGAGTGGCAGGGCTGGGACTAGGTGCCGGAGCCTGTGTATTCGAGCTCCATGGCGGACTGCTTCCTCACTGTGCAGTGACTTCTCCCATGAGAATGGAAGAGGAGGAAGGGGCTGAAGCCCAGCCTGAGCACGTTCATCTGGACAAGCAGGGGCAGAAACAGTATCTGCTCTTATTGGCCAGCCTGGATCGCAGCCCAGTTTCTTCTGGAGTCCGCTGCTTGCTGGCCCCTCCTGCAGCAGCCCTATCTGTGACCTTGACCATGATGCTGTTGACCTTGGAGATGCGACCAGATTCTGCTTTGCACGTATAGTTGCCACTGTGCTCCACCAGGGCCGTTACCGAGTAGTCGGTCTTGAAGGGTGAACGCGTCCCTTCATTGCTGTGTCTGATGGCCATGATTTCTTTGTCCTTCAGGATGATGATTTGTGGAAACTCCTGGGTCGTGTGTGACACTTGGATGGTGCACGTGATGTGGAGCTCATCTCCTTCTGTGATCGGGCCAGGGGGGCTGACGTGGAACTTAGGAATAGAGAAGAGCTCTGCAAGACAAGAGGACAAGCCGGTTGGCCTCGGGCTCAAACCTGGGCACTTCCCCCTCTTCTGCCCTGTTTGCCGCTCCCCTCTATTCAACTTGTGTTTCTCCTCATTAATTTTAAGGATGCAACCTTTCCTCTCAATTCCTGTGCCTAGGCTGCTGATGGCGCTTTTCCTTCTCGCTCATGTGTGCGTCTTCTGTCTTCTTTGTTCTGTTGCTCTTTCTTGAGCTTCTCAAAGGCCAAACACCTCCTCTAGATGCTTTCTACAGACTTAAATAACCACAAGCCAGGCATGGGGGTTCATGCCTGTAATCCCAGTACTTGGGAAATTGAGACAGGAGGATTGCAGGTTCCAGGTCAGTCTCAGCAGCGTAGCGAGACTCTCTGCAACCTAGCAAGACCTTCTTTCTGAAGAAAAAATAAAAAGGACTGGGGTGTAGTTATGAGGTAGAACTTCCCTGGGTTCAATCCCCAGTATACCCTCCTCCCACAAAAAACCCACAGCAGGAGTCTTCCCCCTGCCCATGAAGGCTATTTTCATACCATTTCACGAACCTTGGCATTTCAGTATGAGTATTCTAGAGCTTTCAAACATGGCAGCTATGTAGACAATATTGCTTCACGGCAACAAAGTATTTAAATAGCCACATGCCCCCCAAACGTGGTTTCTAGTCTATTCTATTTAATTTTTAAAAATGCTGGCCATGATCTACCACATTTTTATGACTCATACAGTTTGAAGAACATTGTATTAATAAAATATGTCTCAGATACCAGGGCATGTTATCTTCAGGGGAGTAGGGCTAAGTACTTAGCATTAATTCACACACACACACACACACACACACACACACACACACATACACACACACACACACTCCCAGCATAAACTACAGCATATACACAGATTCTAAGTATGGGAAATAAAATGCTAAATGTAAATTTAGAGTGATATAATATTCAAATATTCATCAGGAATTTTATTATAGCCACTGAAATTCATAATAAAAATGTAATTTACAGCCAGGCATGGTGGCGCATACTCGAAATCCCAGTAGTTGGGAAGCTGAGTCAGGAGGATCTCAAGTATCTCAAGTTCAAAACCAGCCTCAGCAACTTAGGGAGGCCCTCTACAACTTAATGAGTCCCTGTTTCCAAATAAGAAATAAAATTGGGCTGGTGGTATAACTTGGAGGTAGAATGCCTCTGGGTTCAATCCCCAGTAACAACAACAACAACAAAAAATCATTTAAAAATAGTCTGCTTTCTCAAGAAAAAAAAAAGTTTTTTTTTTTTTTTGTAAGTTGCAGAGGGCCACACTAAGTTCATCAGGCTGGCTTTGAACCTATGATCCTTCTGTCTCACCCTCCAAAGTACTGGGATTATGGGTGGGTGCCACCATGCCCAGCTATTATTGTTACATTTTTGAACAAGTTATAAAATAGTGTATATGATAGGTCTCCATTGTTTTTGTAAAAACAATCACCTGTTGGGTGCCTGTGCATGTGCATGTGTATAATATATAGATACATGTAGGGAAAGTATAAATATCCATGTGAGTGATTTTCTCTGAGTAGTGGCAGAATGAATATCTCTTTACTCTTTATATCCCATCATTTTTTTTTTCTGGAAGACACACACACGTGCTTGGGCATATAGGTAGGCAAAAGGGAGGTGGCAAGAGAAGAGGGACATTTATGACCCACTTTAGAGCTCCTAACTTGAGACATAGTAGCTGTTTGCATTAGCACATGCCTTTCTCTCCCTCTGTCCAGCTCTGTGAGTGCCTCGGGTCCCTGAGAGCAACTGGCTCCCTGTCCTGGAGCCCTATCTATCCTGCACTCCCACAGGCTTCTCGGCCGCCTCCTCTTTCTCCTCCAACATAATTTCTCAGGCCAGCTCACATGTATACTATTTGTTCAATGCAAGTCCATGTAAGAGGCAGAACTGAGGACATAGTACCCACTTCCTCCCGTCCCCTCCCAGATCCTGCTTCCTGGCCTCTGACCCTCCATGGCTTAAAGCAGAGGCTTCCAAACTACAGTTCACTCATTGGTGACCTCAACATAGTCATGGTCAGCATTTCAAAAAACTGTAATAGAATTATATTCTATTTCTACCTGGAAAATACTAAAAATCCATCATACAGATTAAGGGTAAGTTTTTGAAACTTTTGTTTGGAAAACATACATAAGTTATGTAACTAAACATATTATATAAGTAAATATATATCATATATATTATTTAAACTGTGTCCCCAAGTGAATAAGGACAGGTCTTAAGTCCTTAGAACAGCAGGCTGGGTCAGAAAGCCCAGCCTTTCCCAATTCTGGATTCTTTCTCCCTCCACCCAACCCAAAACCACAGAGAATAAGTAACAGGATTCTGACCTCTCACTGGTACCAGCTCACTCCTGGTGGACTCTGAGATTTCCATGTAGATCCCAGAAAAGATTCTAGCTTGGCAGCGGAAAACTAGAATGCGGTCTTGCTCCTTAATTTGGAAGTTCAGCGTCACAAAATTGTCATCCCAAGAAGTCATCTCTACTTTTTCCTTGACAATTTTTGTATCTAGTTCAAGTTTTTCAATCGTGAAATGTATCGGGCCACTCTCCTCCTCGACGGCACAAGTGACAGCCACGACCTCGCCTTCTATCGCCTCCTCCTTGTCCAGCATCACCCTGGGCCTGGGCACTCCTTTGGGAAACAAGAAAGGCCAGTGAATGTCGCTTTGATCTGGTCACACAAGCCTCCTGTCCTTGCGGTCCACCCATCTGAGGGTTCTTCCCTGAACCCCGAACACCTGGTGCTACCTCTCAGGTAATAACTGAGTATGCATGTGCCCAGCACTGTGCCACATACTTTGAAAAATATAAAATATGTTCAAACAAGAGGATTGCAGGTTTGAGGACAGCCTCAGCAAGTAGTGACTCATCAACCTAGCAAGACCCTGTTTCAAAATAAAAATAAAATAGGGCTGGGTATAGTTTGGAGGTAGAATGCCCCTGGGTTCAATCCCCAGTACTAAATAAATAAATAAATACATAAATAAATAAATAAAAGTTCAAGATATGGTTCGTGCTTTCAATGGCTCATAATCCCCTTGGGAATGTGGTATAGTCAGATTCCCAATTTATAGTTTAAAGAAAAACAACCAGTGTTTAAAATATGTGATGGCTATATATTTTTTTCTTTTCTTTAGGTACTAAGGATTGAACCCAGGGGCATTCTACCTCTGAGCTATACCCCACACCCTGTTTTATTTTTATTGGCAAATAGGTTCTCACTAGGTTGATGAGAGTCTCAAACCTGCAATTCTTCTGTATCTGCCTCCCAAGTACTGGGATTACAGATGTGCACCACCATGCCCAGCTCTTATTTTAATTTGAAATAGGGTCTACTAGTTTGATGAGATTCTCACTACTTGCTGAGCTGTCATTGAACCTGTGATCCTCCTGTCTCAGCCTCCCAAGTGCTGGGATTACAAGTATGCGCCACCATGCCTGTCTGTTAAAATTTATTAAATAACAACCACAGGTTAGGGTTGACTGGAATTTAGCCCACCAACATTTACTGAGTGACTACCATGAGCCAAATTCTTTGTTTGGGATATAAAAATTTTCCAAATACTATCTTATCCCAGCACTTGGGAGGCTGAGATAGGAGGATTGGAGGTTGGGGACCAGCCTCAACAATTTAGTGAGGCACTCTGCAATTTAGTGAGACCCTGTTTCAAAATAATAATAATAAAAATGTGCCAGACATGGTGGCACATGCTTGTAATACCAGCTGAGATTACAAGCTGAGACAGAAGGATTGCAGTTTTAAAGTCAGCCTCAGCAACTTAATGAGACTCTTAGCAACCTAGAGAGACCCTGTTTCCAAATAAGAAATAAAATCAGGCTGGGGGTGTCACTTGGAGGTAGAATGCCTCTGGGTTTGATCCCCAGCACCAGAAAAATAAATACAATGAAATAGGTCTGGGGGTGTCGCTCAGTGGTAGAATGCCCCTGGGTTAAATCCCCAGTAACACATAAATCACATAAATCACATAAATAAATAAATAAATAAATAAATAAATTAATTAATTAATAGTGAGCAGAGAGATGTGCAAGAAATATTGACACATGTAATTTAATAAAGGTAAGCATTCTAGTAAATGCAGTTAAGTGATTTCATCAAGCAAATGGAGTGTATTTTCCCAAACTAAGTTGGCTATGACAGCACTAGGTGAACTACACCCTCAGCCCTTTTGCCTTGAGACAGGGTCGTACAAAGTTGGCAAGGCTGGCCTCAAACTTAGTGATCCTCCTTTCTCAGCCTTCCAAGTACTGGGATAACAGGGACATGCCACTGTGCCTGGCTGGCCCTATAGCCTTACTACAAGTGAATCCCACTTACTGTGAAAGAATGTAAGAGCGCTAAGGACCTGGGGAGATTAATTTTCCTTGGGAAATCTCTGAGCCCTGAAAAAAAAAGCATCATTTGCCAGATAAGATGTAGAAAGGTGTTTCTGGAGAGGGAACAGCATGTGCAAACACAAGGAATTTAGATATAGCCTATCCAGGTGCAGTGGCATGAACATTTAATCCCAGTATTTGGGAGTCTGAGAAAGGAGGATCGCAGGTTTGAGGACCGCCCCAACCTAGTGAGACCCTGTTTCAAAAGAAAAAATTTAAAATGGGCTGGGGATATGGCTTGGAGATAGAATGGCCCTGTGTTCAATCCCCAGTAACAACAACTAAAAAAAAAAAAAAAAAAAGCCTAGCAAGACCAGCACAGTGGCACACATCTGTAATCCTAGTATTTGGGAGGCTAAAGCAGGCGAATCGCAGGTTCATGGCCAGCCTCACAAACTTAGCAAGACCCTCAGTAAGTTATCGAGACCCTGTTTCAAAATAAAAAATTAAAAAGGGCTGGGAGTGTAGCTCAGAAGTAGAATGCCCCTGGTATTAATCCCCAGTACCAAATAATAATAATAACAATAATAATTAATAATAATAATGATGATGATGTAAGGATGGGGGTGTAAGTCAGTGGTAGAGCACTTACCTGGCATGCACAAGGCCCTGTTTCCTTCCCCAATCACACACACACACACACACACACACACACATACACACACACACACACACGAAATAAAAGAAATGCCCTGGACTATTGGGAACTCGTGTCGTGCCTACGTTTGCAGGTCAGGAAATGCCAGGCAGATGAACAAGAAGGGTAATGGACAGGCAGGAACCCGGTGTTGCCATTCATCTGGTTATTCTTCTTGCTGCTGCTTGTGCAGTGTGTCACTGGCTTGGTCTCCGTTCAAATTCAGGGACTCACCTTTCACGGCCACTGTGTATGCCTTGGTGGTCTTCTCCAGTTTGTCCAAAATCACAGTGCATTTGTATGTTCCCGAGTAATATACCTGGGCCTGGGGAATGAAAATGCTCTCCGTGTCCCTTGTGGAGGAGACGTTGTGAAACATCACATTGTCCTTGTAGAACAGCACCATGTGCTTGACCTTGACATGTGAGGTGGTGCTAATATCCACGATGCACTTCAGGGTCAGGTTCTTCCCATTGGGCACCGTCCAGTCTGGCATGCTCTCCATCCAGATATCATTGATGGTGAAAGCTAAAGGCAAGTGAAGGAGGGCAGACAAACCTGTTATCTTAGAAAGGACATTGTCTGGTGATACCACAGCACATGTGGTGTTATCACATCCTGTGCAGTGCAGATAATGACCAGGAGTAGTGGGTCAAATAGTAGTCAATGATAGCATGCTGCTCCTATTCTCACCAAGGTATGGTGGCAATATGTAACAAATACAGAATTGGAGCAGCCTATGAGCTGCCACATCATGGCCCTTGGAGAGAACATTAAGATTTAGGTAGATCTGGGTGTGGTGATACACACCTGTAATCCCAGTGCTTAGGAGGCTGAGACAGGAGGATCGCATGTTCCAGACAGCCTCAGCAATTAGTGAGACTCTCATCAACCTAGCAAGACCCTGCTTCAAAATAAAAATAAAATAGGGCTTGGGGTGTAGCTTGGGGTGTAGTTAGAATGCCCCAGGGTTCAATCTCCAGTACCAATAAAAAAAAAAAAGATTTAGGCCGAGCCAGATATGGTGATGCACACGCATAATCCCAGTGCTTAGGAAGCTGAGAAAGGAGGATTGCATGTTCAAGGCCAGCCTCAGCAATTTAGTGACACCCTGTTCAAAATTAAAATGAAAAAGAAAATTCAAAGGGCTGGGGGTTCAGTGCAGAGGAAGAGCATCCCTGGGTTCAATTCCCAGTAACACACACACACACACACACACACACACACACACAAATAAATAAAAACTAGTCGGATGTGGTGACACACACGTGTAATCCCAGTACTTGGGAGGCTGAGATTGGAGGATTGAAGGTTCGAGGCCAGTTTCAGCAACTTAGTGAGACCCTCAGCAATGTAGCAAGACCCTGTCTCAAAATAAATAAAATAAGATGAGGGGTGTATCTCGGAAGTAGAATAGCCTGGGTTAAGCCTTCAGTACCAAAAAAGAAAAGAAAAAAGGCGGGTGGGCTGGGGTGTACCTCTGTGGTACAGTGCTTGCCTAGCATGCATAAAACCCTGGGTTCAATCCACAATATCATGGGGGGAGGTGGTAAAGATAAGGGGGTAAATATAAGGCTGGGGACAGGTGGCTGGGTTTTGGACTGTGGAGGTTTCAGTGCTGATGCCCGGCTAACTGACACTTGTATGACAAGTCGATCATTTCCAAGGCTTAGTGATAGCATCAGTCAAGTGGGGTGACTTGAAGGTAATGGATATCTTGCCTCCATGGGTTGCTATAGGGGTAAAATAACCAAGGAAGCACATGGGCAGTGGACTGCAGACTCCTGTGGACCATCTCTCCTGGTAGTCACAGTAGCTCCCATTACCATGTGGCCACCACACCTAGGCTTGGGTCACTACAGCATTTTTTATTATTTGTATTTTATCATAAGTTTGAAAAGACTTGCATAAGCTAGGTGTGGTGGCATATGCCTGTAATCCCAGGACTTGGCAGACTAAGACAAGAGGATCAGAGGTTTAAGGCCAGCCTCAGCAACTTAGCACAGCCCTTAGCAGAACTTAGCGAGCCCTTGTTTCAAAATAAAAAAATGAAAAGGGCTGGGAGTATAGCTCAGAGGGAGAACACCCATGGTTCAATCTGTAGTACCAAACAGTAAGTAAAATAAATAAATGAATATATAAATAAATTAATTAAAAAAGAAAAAAGATAAATAAATAAATAAATAGAAAATAAAAAAGATTTGTTTGATTGTATATGTAAGTTGAAAAGTGGAAGGTTCCTGGATTAGGTTCCTAGGAGATATAAGTGCCACAAATTAAACTAGGGAATGCCAGAAAAAGATAAGGAAGAAAGACAAAGTCCAGATGGTATCATCTGGACTAGGGAGGAGGAAGAAGGGCAGGAGACAGAAGTGGTGGCCCTAGGTTAAAACTCAGGATAAGGGGAGATGCCAGGCTAGATGTGGTCAGGGGGGCAGGCAGGAGAGAGGGTTGGTTCTGGAGAGGATAAGACTATGGAGACTACAGAGACCATGGAGTTGGGGTTTAGACCCTGGAAAAATCAAAGTCTCCCTTGGGGGAGATGGAGGAGTATTTTTTAGAGGGAATAGGTCTAAAAAGTCAAAGAAGGAGGATTCAGGGCCTGATACATTATCAAAGGCAGCAAAGTGTCCCAGTCAGAGAAGGGATGGAAGTGTCCCTTGCATCTGACATGGGTAGGCCTTTGTGGCCCCTTGGAGAGGAGATTCCAGACAGGGGTATGTGGGGCTGAGGCTGCATGGCTATGATGTAAGGAAGGACTGACCAGTGAGGAGGCAGAGGCAGTGATTCTCAGACTCTAAACTAGCCTTAAACATGACTGAGAAAGGAAGTGGCTAGATAGGGGGACACAAAATAAATGGAGGGGGTAGGTTACTTGTGTTTGATTTTTCTTTTTCCTAAAAACACAATAGTTGTGCTGGGCATGATGCCTATACTCCCAGCACTTGGGAGGCTGAGACAGGAGGATCACAGGTTGGAGGCCAGTACCAGCAACTTTGAAAGACCCTGTTTTGAAATAAAAAAATTTTAAAAGTGGGTGGGAGTGTGGCTTGGACATAGTATGCCCCTGGGTTCAATTTCCAGTACCAAAAAAAAAAAACAACAAAGAAACCAAACCAAAAAAACAAAAAACAAGAGTTACCAAGTGAGACTGTAGATTGAGAGCAGATGCAGAGCAGGGATGGAGATTTTCAAGGAGGGCATGGGGGGGAGGAGGCAAGAATAAATGTAGAAGTGGTTCATGGGTCCAGGGAGGGATGGGTTCAGGATCTAGGTGAACCAGCTGGCCCTGGTCAGTTAAGGAGGTGGACATGTGCCCTGAAGCCAGGAAGGAAGCCAGGAGGATGGGTGCGGAGGCAAATAAGCCCTCAGCCCAGTCCAGACTGGGAGTTGAGGGAGTTCCCTCCAGGCCTGCTCTTTTCTAGGTAAAGATCAGCCAAAACCATCTCCCGAGGCAAGGGGAGGCAGCCGGGGCTGGATGGGCCCCTAATGGCCTGACACAGAAGGAGGGGAAGGGGCTGAGGCTGTCTGGGGACCCACAGTCAGACACCTGCAGCAAGACTGCAAATCATGCATTGCAAATGTTGGTCTAGGGAGGACTAAGGAATGGAGACCCTGGAGGCCCAGCCTCAGCCCTGCTCCATGTGCTGACCCAGTTCCCTCAACTATAAGACAAACCAGGGACTGAGGAATCAGTGAGTGAGTCTCCATTCCCAAAGTCTTCCTTGAAGGCACAAAGGAAGTTCTCTAGGAACCCAAGGAAGGGAGCATTGGCTTCCACTTGAAGTGGTGAAGGAGATGGGAGAAGGGCGGAGCTGCAAAACAGGAAGTGGGGATCATGAGAAGTGGAAGTCACAAGTCCTGGGCTATGTGCAGGGCAGGGTCTGGTCCTCAGGGCACAGCCTGGGTAGGAGCTGGGGGTACAAGTGGGAGTGAACCCAAAAGAATGGGCCAGACGAGAGCTAGCATTGTAAAGGTGGCTTGTGCTTGATGATCACCATCTTTGTCATATCCTTTTACCCAATCTCAGCCTCATACCCACTCCATGCCTAGGTTCTGCTGCATTACTGGTATTACAACCTGAGGGAAAAAGGTCAAAGAGGCAAAGTAAAACTGGTATTGAAGATATGAGACAAAGCTGGGCATAGTGGCACATCCCTGTAATCCCACCTACTGGGGAGACTGAGGCAGGAAAATTGCAAGTTCAAGACCAGCCTCAGCTACTTATGGAGACCCTGTGTCAAAAACAACGATGCCAGCCTCAGCAATGCTTGTAATTCCAGTACTTGGGAGGCTGAGATAGGAGGATCTCAGGTTCAAGTCCAGTCTCAGCAACTTAGCGAGACCCTCAGCAGTGTAACAAGACCCTGTCTCAAAATAAATAATAAAATAAGACTAGGGGTGTAGCTCAGAAGTAGAATACCCTGAGTTCATTATTCAGTACAAAAAAAAAAAGGTTGGTAGGCTGGAGTGTAACTCTGTCATAGAGCACTTGCCTTCCATGCACAAGGCCCTGGGTTCAATCCCCAATATCATGGGGTGGGGGTAAAAATAAGAGTCAGGCCTATGGCTGGGGACAGGTGGGTGGGTTTTGAACAGTGGGGGTTTCAGTGCTGATGCCTGGCTAACTGGCTTTTGCATGGACAAGTCTGTCATTTCCGAGGCTTAGTGGTAACATCAGTCAAGTGGGGTGACTTGAAGATAATGGATATTGTGCCTGCATGGGTTGCTGTGGGGGTCAAATGCTCAAGGAAGCACACGGACAGTGGAGTAGGTACTCCCTTGGACCATCTCTCCTGATAACCCTTGGGCTGCCACACCCAGCCTTGGCTCAGTCTGGCATTCTCTGTACTTAACTCCAAAGACCTGGACAATTTGCCTGCAGCCCAATGGACTTCTGACAAGGGGGCTGTGTTCTGTGGGCTCTCCCTCCTCTCACAGACCCCAGACCTAGCTGAGCTCCATCCTTCACCTGGCCTAAACCCAAGCAGAACAAAATCCTCTATCTCAAGATGAAAGTTCTAAAACAGCTCTCAAGCAGACAACATCCCGATTTCAAAGACAGGGAGTGAGATAGTCAGATAGTCCTCACTACCAGATGCCCTATAACTGACCCAGATTTCAGAAAATGATAACTGCTGTAACTCCCTAAGTTAGCTTCTGTATCTATTTGCTACAGCTGATGTAATTCTATGGTTGCTACAGCTGAAGTAATTCTGTGCTTGTTATATCAACCCTATCCTTTTACCAGTCGGGGCTATTCTCTTGAGGAGACAGCCCACAACTGTGAATAAATGACTCTTTGATTTGGACAAGAGCTTTGAGTGGTCTCTCTCAGGGGCTTCCCTACAACATTTTGAGGGCTCGTCCAGGATCCCAAGGAGACCCTCTGCTCTGCCTTGGAAGGCAGAAAATGGTGAACCCGATGGATTGGCTCTCTAGGGGGTGGCTATCGAGAGATGTTCCTCCACCCTGGAGTGGCAAGCTGGATGGGCTCTCCACATTCTCCATCCCACCAATGCTCTGCTAAAAAGTCCTGAGAGTTACCTGAATTCAGAACCTCTGGAGGTACCTGACACCTGGATCCAGAACCTTTGGAGGTACCTGAAATTCTGGTATCCTAGGGAACTGGAAAGGTCTTGGTGGAAGTCAGATGCAATACATACTCCCCAGGCCGGGGTTTAGGGGAGATGTCCCTAGCCCCTCTGGAATCTGCCTGTAATCCTGGTACCCTAGGGAACTGGAAAGGCCTTGGTTGAAGTCAGATGTGGCACATATTCCCCAGGCTGGGGTTTAGGGAAGACGTCCCCAGCCTCTCTGGAATCTACCTGTTAAAAGCTGGTGAATTGTCTTTTGTCTAGTACTTTCTTTTGTTTAGTCTTAGTCTAATCCGTGTATATGTATGTGTATGTGTATGTGTTTGTGTATGCGTGTATGTGTGTGTGTGTGTGCCTGTTAGATCTAACTTCTTCTGCATGACGGGACAATCTACCTCTAGTTCCACTCCTCTCCAGTGTGTCCTTAATAATTTTAAGTCTTTCCAAAAGAGGGTGGCCAATTATGGTGAAACCACACGTTTTGCAAAGGCTGTGTGTGCTTGACTGGCCTGCCTTTAATGTCAGATGGCCAGTAGAAGGGATCTTCAACATCCAGAGTAATCTTTGAAAAATCGGTCACATGGACCAAATAATATACATTCTTGTCTGGGAGGAATTAGTGAAGGAAAGACCTCAGTGGATAAAGCAATTCATGCTGGCCCTCTTGAAATCCCCTCCCCCTGACCTTTCTCCCCATTCTACTAAGGTCCTAGTGGCTCAAAAGGCCCTCACTAAACCAACAAAGATTTTTCAAGAAATCGAAGATGATCTCCTTTATTGCCACCTTCTCCTCTCCCTTACCATTACCCATTACCCCCTACAGCTCCTGAAAACTCTGACACAGAGGCTAGTTTCAGCCTATCACATACCTGCCAGGGACTAATCTATGGGAGACAGGAGGCCCCTGATACTTCAGTCCCTCTTCTCCCTCTCCAGAAGGCACCCCCAGCAGCTGGCACCTGGGAGGCATTGTTCATGGTCATTGTCCCTTTTCCCCCCTCTGACCTCTATAACTGGAAGACCCCAAAAAACACTTCTTTCTCTGAAAAGCCCCAGGGTCTCATCTCTATCCTCAAGACTGTCTTTTATACCCACCAGCCCATATGGGATGACTGCCAGCAGCTCCTCCAGACGCTTTTTACTGCTGAAGAGAAAAAAGGCAGCAGATAAGACTGTGGAGGGGCTGGACCGACAGCCTTCTGAGGACTCAGACCATATAGAACATATATTCCCTCTGCACACCCCCAATGGGACCCTAATACTACTGCAGGTAAGAAGGCGCTCCTAACCTATCACTGGACTCTCTTGGCAGGTCTCAGGCCAGCAGCCAGAAAGCCTACCAACCTTTCCAAATTAAGCAAGGTAATGAAGGGGCAACACGAGACCCCTTCAGCTTTCCTAGAGTGCCTCATGGAGGCTTCTGGGAATTCAATCCAATTAACCTGGAGGATCCCGCAAATAGGCACATCCTAAATACCACTTTTGTATCACAGTTGGCCCCAGATATTAGGAGAAAGTTACAGAGACAGGAAGGGTTTGAAGGGAAGCTCATCTCAGAGCTAGTGGAGATAGCCCAAAAGGTCTACAATAGGGAAAGTCCAGATGAGAGACAGACCAGGAAGATCTCCAAAATATTGGTGACAGCAATGAGAGGCCTCGAGCCAGAAAGCATCCTAAGTGGTCCTCCGGTCCTGAGACCTGACAACCTCTTGACAAAGATCATTGTGCCTACTGTAAGGAAAAAGAACACTGGAAGAATGAATGCCTCAACAGAAAAACTAGTCAAGCAGTCCTCCACTTGGGAGAGCGATGACAGGGCTGGGGCTCTATTCTTTTAAGCCCCCAAGAGCCTGTGGTAAACTTAAAAGTCTGGGGCAAAGACATAAACTTCTGGTAGACACTGGAGCTACTTTCTCAGTTTTCAAAATCCCAGTAGGCCCGACTATAGCCAAGGGAGCCACTGGTAAAATGGAAGCTTATCCCTGGACAGAAGGTCGAATAACAAATCTGTGTAAAGGAACAATTTCTCCTTCTTTTCTGGTGTTTCCGGATTGCCCCTACCTCTTGCTGGGGAGAGATTTACTCTCAAAACTAAAAGCAACCATCTCCTTCCAAGAAAAGGGTCAGGCATTGTTAACCTACGACCATAGTACTGACCACCAAATAGCCCTCCTGGTCACTTGCCCCCTTTCTGAAGAATACATGTTGCTACCAAATCCTCAAAAGGCAGTTGATTCTCTGTACTTACAAACGTTCCAGGAGCGATATCCTCAAGTATGGGTGGAATCAAACCCACCTGGTTTGGTGGCCCCCTGGCCTCCAATCATCGTACAATTGAACAGCCAAGCCACTCCCATATGGGTGAAACTGTACCTGATGAGTTTGGAGGCAAAAAGGGGATCACAGTCCATATTCAAAGACTCCAGGAAGCTGTAATTCTTGTACCCTGCCAGTCCCCATGGAACACTCCTCTCCTACCAGTCCAAAAGCCAGGAACTTTGGACTACAGACCTGTTCAGGACCTGAGAGAAGTCAACAAATGAACTGAGACAATCCATCCAACTGTGCCAAATCTGTACACCCTCCTCAGTCTTCTGCCTCCTGAACATTAGGTATATACTGTCATCAATCTCAAGGATGCCTACTTCAGCCTTCCCCTAGTAGAGGTGAGTTAGCCTATTTTTGCTTTTGAATGGATGAACCTGGAGGGAGCATATACAGGACAGCTTAAGTGGACTTGATTGCCCCAGGGGTTCAAAAAAGTTCCCACCTTATTTGACAAAGCCTTAAGCACTGTCTTCCAGGAGTTCAGATTTCTATACCCCCAGGTTACTCTTCTTCATTCTGTGGATGACCTCCTACTAGCTGCCAGCTCAGTAGAGGAATGTTTTGTGGCCACAGGAGGGTTACTTGGAGAATTACAGAGACTGGGGTACTGGATCTCGGCTAAAAAGGCTCAGCTATATACCTCCTAGGCTGTATACCTTGGGTATAACCTCACCAACAGAACTCAAGTCCTCTCCAGCCAGAGAATACAAGCAGTTCTACAAATCCCTCTGCCAACTATGAAAAAAACATGTCCGTGAGTTTCTGGGGGCTGTAGGATACTGCAGGCTGTGGATATCTGGGTTTGCTGAAATAGCAAAACCCCTTTACGTCTGTACAAGAGGGAGACCCATGGCCCTGGAATGGACTAAAGTGGAACAAGATGCTTTTGAGAAGCTCAAAAAAGAGCTAGTCTCAGTCCCTGCCCTAGCCCTGCTGGACATATCTAAACCTTTCCACCTCTTTGTTGACAAGGTTTGAGGTATCGCCAAAGGAGTTCTAACTCAGACCTTGGGCCCCTGGAAGTGACATGTAGTCTATTTATCTGAAAGGCTGGACCTGGTAGCCACTGGGGGGCCCACATGCCTCAGAGCTGTAGCTGCCACTGCTATCTTGGTAAAGGAAGCTGACAAGCTGACTCTGGGTCAAGAATTAAAAATCACTGCCCCACACTCAGTAGAAGCCCTCCTTCACAGTGCTCCTGAGCAATGGCTCTCTAATGCCCGCATCACTCAGTACCAAGCTCAACTCCTTGACCAACCCTGACTACAGTTCCTAAAAACAATGGCTCTAAACCCAGAAACCCTCCTACCTTATGATGACCTGGAACAGCCTCTACATGACTGTCTGGTAGCATTGAAACAGGCTCTAAAACTAAGCAAAGGCAAGATTGTTACCATCTACACAGAGAGCCGCTATGCCTTTGCCACTGCTCATGTTCATGGCCTTATCTACCAAGAAATGGGACTCCTGACTGTGGGGGGAGAACTATAAAAAATGTTCCCCAGATACTAGATTTGATAGAAGCCATATGGCTCCCTAGAAAGATTTCCATAATCCACTGTAAAGCTCACCAAAAAGGAAACTCAGTTACACCAATGGGAAATCATGCAGCTGATAAAGTGGCTTGGGAGATTGCCCTAAAACCAGTGGGGATAATGGTTACTGTGCCGGCCTCCTCTCCTTCCGCCAAATTCCAACTATGGGTTGGAAGATCTTAGGGAAGCTAAAAGATTGGGAGCTACCCTACACGAGGGAACAGTCTAGTATGTTCTCCCGGATCAATGGGTGTTGGTACCAAGAAGCCTGGGAAGGACTCTAATCAAGACACTCCATGACAGCTCCTATTTGGGTAAGACCAAATTAACCATACTTCTAAAGGCTCAATACTATATAGCTGACCTTGATTCCTCAGCCCAAAGTATCACCACTTGATGTCTGGCATGCCAACAAGTAAATGCTGGAAGAGTCCAAAATCATCAGTCTGGTGTACAGACAAGAGGTACCAACCCTGGAGAGTTATGGGAAGTAGACTTCACTGAGGTAAAACAGGGACTACATGGATATAAGTACCTACTAGTCTTTGTAGACACCTTTTTGGGCTGGGTAGAAACTCCCCTCAAAAAGAGAAATAGCACAAGAAATAGTGAAAAGATTGTTGAATGATCTGGTTCCCTGATTTGGCCTTCCCTTAGGAATGGGGTCTGATAATGGTCCAGCTTTTATAGCTAAAATAACCCAAAAAGTGTCATCCCTCCTCAAAATTGATTGGAAGTTGCATTTCACATACAGGCCCCGAAGCTCAGGTCAGGTGGAAAGAATGAATAGGACATTAAAGGAAACTTTAACTAAACTCAGCCTAGAGACCAGTGAGGAGTGGGTAACCTCCTTCCCTATGCCCTCCTGAGGGTATGATGCACCCCTAATGTTAAAGGGTTTACCCCATTTGAAATCATGTACAGGAGGCACCCCCCCCATTGGTTCCTAAACTTAAGGAAATACCAATGGCCGAAATTGATTATCATAATCTTGTGCAATCTCTCAAAACCCTGGCTACAACCCTAGGAGATATCCATTGGAAGTCTGGAGTTTCCACCCCGGTGCTGCTGGGGATTACACTTGTAGACATTCCTATCACCCCGGTGACTGCATGTGGGCAAAGAAACATCAGCTGCAGGCATTGGGACCTCACTGAACCAGCCCTTACACCATCATCCTGACTACACTGACAGCAGTAAAGGTAGCCAGGATAAAGCCCTGGTTGCATTACTCCCAACTCAATCCAGCTGCTAATCCATCTGCTGACAAGACATGAAAGATCCAGCGATTCAAAGACCCACTAAAAATAAGACTTACTCAATCCTCGCATTAATTGGGAACTGCGTGATTACACCTTAGGGGAAGTGTGGGTCTATCTTACCACTGATGCTCAACCTAAGTAAGCTGGCGTGGGGAACTAAGGAATCAAGGATTTGAATATGCCATTAAAATCAGTGGGGAATGAGATAGTCAGATAGTCCTCAGAACCAGATGCCCTGTAATCAACCCAGATTTCAGAAACTGGTAACTGCTGTAACTGCCCAAGTTAGCTTCTGTATCTATTTGCTACAGCTCATGTAAGTTTGTGGTTGTTATATAAATCCTATCCTTTTACCAGTTGGGGCTGCTCTCTTGAGGAGACAGCCCATGGCCATGAATAAATGACTCTTTGATTTGGACAAGAGCTTTGAGTGTCTCTCTCGGCGGCTTCCCTACAACAGCAGCATACCACATTGCCAGGTGAGAGTGTGGAATCGTGCAGATAAAATCATCACCTCACAGATGGGTGGAAATGACACCCAGGATCTTCCTTTAATCATTTAAAATAAAGAGTTGTAATACCAGTCTAAGCTATATTTTATTTTATTTATTTATTTATTTTTTTTGCGGTACCGGGGGTTGAACGCAGGGGCGTTCTACCTCCGCGCTACACCCCCGGCCCTATTTTTTTCATGCTTTATTTTTTGAAACCGGGTCTCACGAAGTTGCGGAGGGCCTCACTAGGTAGAGAGAGAGAGAGAGAGAGAGAGAGAGAGAGAGAGGAGAGAGGAGAGAGGAGAGATAGATCAATCGATCGATCAATTGATCGATCGTGCGCACGCGCATGCGCGC